>JAHHUM010000033.1:627784-735087 GCA_036173005.1 Crenichthys baileyi
CATGTCACTCTTTTATCATTACCTCTGTTTGTTGTTGCACTTTTCCACACAACAGCCCTCTTTTTCCATTTCTGTCATGCTGTCTATAATACGTTGTTTTTCTCCATCGCCTCCTTCCATCTCTATATTTAATCTTAGTCTCTCACCCACACTGCACCTCGTGCTGTGCTAAATAAACAGGGAGGAGAAGGGGAGGAAACACTGTCAGCTGTAGGATGAAGGTTAGGCTACAGGGGGGTGAACAGGAGGAGACAAAATAAGCTGAAAAGTGGTGGGATGATTACGACGAAGAATCACAAACAAGGTGAATTGGATGTGTGATCCTGCATGTATCTTTGTCAAAGAAAGACGTGCAGGGACCTGTTGTAACAGTAAGTTTTAATCCATGAGACTCAGTTGATATTAAATAACCACATAATAGAGATACACAAAGAGAAAGACAATGAAAGTGAGGGAGACAGAAATCTAAAATGTGCTTGCCAGAAATCAATACACACTACAAGTATGTTTGAGCATCTGTTTCCTTGCATGCAAAGTCACTCAGCCCTTAAACGCTGCAGGGAACATCTTGACAGTGCACTGCTTTTTATGACATTGGTTTATAAACACAATGAGTTTAATTTACCAGTTGGTGGCTTTGCATTTTTAAAGAACAGTCAACAAAACATCCTATGTGAGGCCCTATGGGTCTTCATGCGTGTGTGAGTGTGCACCTACACCTTCGCAGTGGCAACAAAGCACTGAATGCTCTAGCGAGTCGAGTGCACCTGTCGTTTCAAGGTGACACTCATTTTTCAACTGCCGATTGACAGGCCTTCGGTGTGTGCGTTTGAATGTGTGTTACGGTGACTGAGATTTGCTTTACTGCTCTGTAATCACACTGCTTCTCCCAGTAACTATCTCTTACCCACTCACTGCCAGAACAGAACAAACACAGCACGTTATTGGCCCTTTGGGACACGGCACATGCTGCAGTTTAGGTTGTGCAGTCAATTTTTCCCCTTTGTTGTCTGGGGCGCAATCCAAAGCTAAAGAGGAACTTTGTCCTATTTACCATGTAACAAACATGGAGAAATTTGGTAAAGCTGTGTAAAAATCCTTAAAATTATATTTCATTGCAGTGGAATGATCTCACACTGAAAGATCCAGAGAAATTCAAGAATTTATTTAAGAAAATGTATTGAGTATGGGGGAAAAAAATTAAGAAATATATATTTTTTTTAACAAAATCTCCAATGCTGAACATATTGTTGTTCCTTCTGTTTAAACTTTATGTGACTCCAGTTGTTAGTACAATGGGATTTATTTTTCTCCTACAATAGTTCACAAAGTTGGAGCATTCAGACAGATCTTTGTTTTTTACACAGTCTCACTTGATCATCCAGTATCCTGGGGGTGGATCTTCTCTTCTCCTCTTTTCAGCTCACCCTACAGGGTATTTTAGAGGATTTAGATCTGGGGATTAAATGGTCATATAAGAAGTTTGACTTTGTGTCAGGTGAATCATATATGTGTCGATTAGGCCATACATTTTAGGCCATTATTTTATTCAGAGACACCAACATTTTGTTGAAGTTTTGTTGAAAGACACTCAAATAAAGAGAAGCCTCTGACTGATTGAATTGATCGAACCTTGGACTCATGAGGAGAAGGGTCTTTGGTCCTGGCCACAGAACAGTGGACCGGGTATTTACCCTTCTGGACTTTGTGAGAGGGTTGTGGTAGCATCCACAAGCATTTTGTGGATCTGGAAAAGGCCTACAACAATGTCCCTGTCTTCGAAGGCTGGTGTCCTGCAACCTTTACATGTATCTTTTGTCCAACACATCAAATGTGTGATGCTCTTCACAGGAAGGGTCAGAGCAGACTCTATCTACTAAGGAGACTGAGATCTTTTGGCGTGCAGGTCGTTCTCCTGAAGACCTTTTTTACTTTGTGGTGGCATCAGCTATCTTCTATGGTGTACTTTGTTTGAGCAGCAGCTTATCTACAGCTGAAAGGAAGCAGATAGATAAGCTCATCAGGAAGGCCAGCTCTGTTCTAGGATGCCCTCTGGACACAGTGCCACTGGTGTTAGACAGAAGAACTGTAGCAAAAATTACATCAGTGTTGGACAATGTCTCCCACCCCATGGATGAACCTGTTGCAGATCTGGATAACTCCCTCAATGACTGCTGCATCCTAAGTGCACAAAGAAGCTCTATTGCAGGTCCTTCCTCACTGCAGCTGTAAGACTTTATAATCATCACTGCTCCCAACAAGCTCAATAAGTGTTTACATCCCTGCTGTTTTTTTCAAAGTTTTTCCATTTTTGTAGATGGCCTGTTGTTGTTGTTTTTTTCATAATTATACATGCATTTTGTAAATTTTTAAAATCACCCAAGTGAGTTGCATATTTGATTTAATCTGAGTATGCCATTTTTTAATCACTGTACAGTATTTTTCTATTGCTGTATTTTTCTCCCTACAGTCAATTATTATCATTATTATTTCTAGTTTTTAACTTCGTTTGTACCTGCATGCTTCCTTTGGCCTTTTACTTTGCTGCTGATACACCTGAATTTCCCCACTGTGGGAAAAAATATAAATTTAATCTATTCTATTCTATGCTATGCTATTCAAATTTATTTTCATTTAAAAAATTTAAATAAATAGTTCATGCTATTTACTCTAACAAGATGTCCAGGGCATTTGGAAGAAAAACAGACCCCAGGGGAAAACAGTCATTAAAAATTACATTCCTAGAAACTCTTGGGCATGCTGATAATGGCAGAACTTGTGGTTTTGTTAAAAGCAGTGATGTGAAATTTTCTTCCCCTTACACAAAATATTTACTCAAATTCAAGGTTGGATGTGTTTCCTCTTGATATTGTGAAAATATAATAAATAAGCTATCTTAATCTATTTTATTAGGAAAATGTCTCAGATTTAAGTAGCCATTTACAAAAACGTTCTTTCACTTAATATACTGGATATAATGAGACGTAGTGATTTTCAACATGTGTTATTTTTACATTTTGCCATAAAATTTGATTATTTGATTTGATTATGACATAATTATAGTGCAGAAGGCACCATGCACCCCTTTATCTAGGTAAGCAAATAATAGTTGTTTTTAGGTCATTGATATTAAAAAAATACTAAAACGTCACAAGTTACTGACTTGTTTTTAAGTCAGTTAGACTTGTACAAATATTGCAAGTATCAAGGAAGTATAGTATATAGAGTTGTACCACATTAAAACTAAATTGGTTACAAGGTAAACAGCAATACGAACATGCCTTATAGATATGCATCCAAATACTTTCAGTTTGGCATTGTATACCCTTTAAAACCTGCCTTTACAACATTTCCATCTATCTTGGGAAGCTGTCCCAAGCTCCTTGGGAGCTCGCCACACTTCCTTAGACCGTCTTAATGTAATCTCTTACTGAACCGATGATGCTGAGATCAGAACTCAGCGGGAGGTTCATCACTTCTAGCAGGACTTTAGGTTCACTTCTAGACTTCAGGGTGTTTTGTGAAAAATGTGAAAAAGGACAAACTACAGAATTACTACACAATTAAGTGTTTCTCATCATCAAACAAACAAGCAAAGGCACTTTCCCACGATTTGAGACTTCCACGAATCACAGCGAGAGTCATTATCCATATATTGAGACAACGTGATATAGTGGTCAACCTTTCCAGGAGTGGTTAGCCTACCAAAATGACTCCAGGATCAGATGACTCATCCAGAAGGTCATAAATGAACCCTACAACATCTGAATACAGGCCACGTTAAGTCAGTGTTCATGATTCAGCAATAAGAAAAAGACTTGGCAAACATGGGATTATTTGGAGTGACCAATAGAGGCACAGAGGCTTGTCTCGCATTTACCAAAAACTGATGATCCCCAAAAGATTTAGAAATTTCAGCATTTTAAAAACTGTGTTTTGCATTTACTCTGTTTCTTATGCTATTTGCTTGTGTCATAGTGTCCAAAAATAATCACAGACGTGTCTGGAATAAAAATGCCTGCATGGCCATAGGTTTCAAATGCAGCATTGCAGATGTAATCATGTATGCTCTGGATTCTGGATCGCTGTTTGCTTTTTTCTGTAATCGGCTGCTGATCTGGTCTGTTACGCTGTAACATTTCGTTTTTCCTCACAGAAGCACAAATCTGGCAAAGATCATTGAAAAGAAACAACAAACTGGCTCAGCCTTTTCTGCAGCTGGCTTTTGATACAATTTAATTGAGTCCAGCTGTATTTTGTGGTGACAGTGCACTTTAATCGGCATTTTAAGTGAAGAGCCTGATGCCATAAAAGGTTAATGTTCATATGACAAGAGCCAAACATCGCTGCTAAGGACAGACAGTAAAGGATGCAATTGTCTCTTCAAGTAATCCAATGAAACTGCCAAAAATGAAACATAAGACATTAATAAGTGTTCATACACACAGTTCCTCTAATCCCATTTGTTTTACAAATAACTGAGTGGGAGTACAAACCATTGCCCCCCCTGCTCCTTGTGTTGTAATTTTCACAGTAAAATGATACGTCTGGACAAACGCCTTTGTGTGTGTGGGGTTTGGCATATGTTACAAACACATTATATACTATATTTGGCAGTAAAAATTGTCTTTTTCTTTGAGAAATGTTCAGATTAGGACAAACACATTCCAGCTTGAAGTCCATCTAAAGAACATTTGTGTATGTAAAGTAGTTATATTTAGCATCCATAATATTGGCAGGGATTGCTTCTTGTTTTGCTCATTTGCATCCGCTCAGAAATGATACAAGGGTGAGGAATTACTGGAATAAAATGTAATTTCCCTCTTAGTTGCATATTCAGACATCATAAATAACGTGTCTATAGTCTTAGAGCCTAATGCTGGAGCACAGGTCAAGGAGCAAAATGCAAATTCTGTAATGAAACAAAAACAAATTTATTATCATCAGTTTTATTTCAAATTTAGAGCCTTGTTAAGCCGCCTTTTATAAGATGGAATTACAAATAGGATGGTTGAGAAGCAGTGTGCTATTTGAATTGAAAAGCCTTCAGACAGTCCTGACAACAAACAAGAAAGAATTTAGAAAAATAGCCCAATATTGGCAAATCCATCTACTGGTCTGATTCATTTGTTTTGTTTCTGGCTGGAGGAATTTATGTGCTGTGTTGGTTGAGCAGCAGAGCAGAGAAACAAATGAAAAGCTGAATATTTATGAGCTATTTGCAACCAAACATCCAATAATAGGAGATAAATTTTATATGGTGAAGAAATCGTTCCAGTGAGCTAACACAGACAAAACAAAATGTCAGACTTAAGGGACATAATTCAAATGCACAACCAAAATAGTGGCTAATAGGGTGTGATGGTTAGGCTTTTTTACTCTGTCTTCTTCATTTAAGCTGTTGTTTCAACTCAGCTCCAAAATATTTGCCTTCTTTTTATCCTGGTTACTCACCCTTCTCTAAGTGCTTTTCAGTCGTTATACTTTTACAACTCTCAAGAAATTAGAAAAATCCTGCTCTTAAGGGTTTTACAGAAGACTGTCCAAGGCCAAACACTGCACAGATAAACAGATTATCAGCAAATTCTAGATTTGTTCACCATGAAATGTAAAACAATCAGTTTCCCTTGGTTTATTACCTTTTCTTATAACCATGTGTTGTCCATATCAGTTTCTCTCCCTCATTCTTATCATTCTGCCCTTCTGTCTTCCCAGTCCTTTTCTCTTTTTCTGCATCTCATCTGTGTCTCGTCACTTTATCACAGTCTGCCGGGCTAACAGAGCAGCTAAAGTGCCAGTGACACTCACACACACACACACACACACACAGAGGCACATTTTTTTTGGATCCTTCCCCGTTGTCTCCATGTCAGTCCTCCTTTAACCTCCATTTGCTCTTTCTCTCCATCATCCGTCACTCTCTGGGGAAAGGCAATGGACTGAAAGCAAGTGCGGTTTTAATGTTGTCACCTATTGATGTGCTTTGTCTGCTGTGATTTGCATTAAACTCTCTTCAGATTTTAACTTTGCCTTCAATCTGTGCTCTGTTATATTTGACAGCCTTTTTATTAATAGACAGGTAATTACCTCCTGCAAGTTCATCGTTTGTAATTACAAACAGCATCATTTAACATCAGTAACAGGAGAACTATAACGATACAACCCGCTGTTGAAGTAAAACAGGTAAAAAAAAACGTCACAGGAAACTTATCAAGTAATTCATAATCTTAGGAAGATCTTTTTTTGATAGGTAAAAGTTTTAGATCTCTTACTATCACTTATTTCTTCTACTTTTAGATCTTGATCTTTTATAAGAAACACCATATTGGAAGATTCTCATCAGATTAGAATAATGCAGCGTTTCTCCTTGGAACATCTCTAATTAGTGATCATTAGGCCAAATACAGAAAAATCTTTTTGTTTGCCATTTTATTAAATGCAGGAAGTCTAAGAACTCCCACCATTTTGCACCTATAAACTTGTCAAAAACCAACATTTGATCTGCTTTTTGAGTTTACCACAAAATCAGATAAAGATTAGTAGATGTGCTTTGGTACATCAGTCGAGGTAATCTTGCAATTCCTTTAATTTTTGTTAAATTTTAAAATATTACCACAGGTGATTAACCTGCAGCCAGGTTTATTATTTTATGTGTTGTTGCCCTTGGAGTAGAAAATCAGAATCAGTCAAAATCAGAATCGGCATAGTCAAACCGAAAACAAATCAAAATTAGTATTGACCAAGAAAAACCTGACAGGTGGGTCTCTTGGTTTCTTGTGGGTTCAAAATAATGCATAAAAACTCTCCTCTTTAAACTTTGTGTTGTAGCTAAATAACTAAATTCTATAAGTAAATCAGAGAGGGTCTTTGCTCACTAATGCAGACGCCAAAAGATAATGTGTCAAACAATATAAAAATGATAGCAACTTTTAGTATCAAAAATCTCACTAGAACTTAAACTGACAAAAACTGAAAAATCAAGGAAATTTTCAGATACTAATGTGTCTCTGCTGGGCAGAAATTGAAAGCAGAACCAACAATAACACCGATTGAGCAAATAAATTCCTATGCTGACTTAGGTGTACTGCTGCATTATTAAAGTGTGCTGGAGCAATGTACAAACAGCAGTTGTTTGCACATGGAAGAAAGAGACCGTACCCTTGCCTTAACACAGAATCCAGTACAGTTTCTACCAAAAAAGAACATCTTAGAGTTCTCATTTTGAAAAGCTCTGCTGTATGAAAGTGAATTTGGAGCTGAGCATTTTGCAGCAATCAACAGATATCCTCAGAGGAAAAAAAGGAAAAAAAAATTTGATCCAAAGCAAAACAACTTTGACATCTCGTGAGTATTAGAGAAAATACTACTGTTAAGGGTTTTGCAAAAGTCTGCACCAGAGGAAACGCTGCACAGATAAACAGATTATAGGCAAATTCCAGATTTGAACAACATACACTTTTACATTTAAAAAAAATCAAGAAACAGCAGCAATTTACTTTTTTAGATTGACACTGTGTTTAAACAGGTCTAGAAAATATTGGTTCTGAGAGATTTTAATTCATATATTATGTATGCAGGGCTTTTCTAAATACTTTCCTTACCCAAGTCATTAGACTACATAAATTTAAGGAGCACAGATCTTATTTATCCAGAGTGTCTCTGTAGTACATTCCTGTGTGCTCTCATACTGTACTCATTGTTCTGTTTAAATCATTTTGGTGGACATTTACCTTACGTTGACCTAACATCCACCTAAGCAGCTAAGTACTTCAACCATAACTTAAACATTAGGATTCAATTACAGACATTAGTGGAACTCTAAAAAGGAAGACACAATGCTATGATGGGACCACATTAACCAGATTTATGTCCCCACAGTTAAAGTCCAACCTAGACTACACAAACAGATTCAAAGCGGACAAATTAGTGTCGGCTTTGAATGTGTACGCTTGCTGCCCTAAAGACAAGTTCGCAAGCTTTTAATAACATTCAGAAAACACACACACAAAAAGATTTAGAATCCTTATTTAAAACTAAAATAAATACCATTAGTATTGTGCAACAGAACATGCAAAATCAGCACCCACTGAGCACAATGACACACACTGTACGCAAACACACACTGATGCCTTCGTATGCTTCAAACCCTGCTGGTCCAAATGGATGGGATTTCATATCTGCTACATATTTACAGTGAAGCTCAGTGTTGATGTGATCACACAACCTCCTTAATAAAAGCACACTAAAAAAGTACAGTTTATACTCAGAATACAGGTTTTGTGAGTAGAAATGGACTAATTGATAAAATACTAACCATAAAAGGAAAACAAACACAGGTCAGATAGTGTTTTTTGATATTTAGTTGTATAGTGCAGAGGTTTTTCCTACTGTTGCAGCTGCTACCAAACAATCCCAGTTCCCTCCATTCAAATATCCAGCCAGCGTCTTTAATCTTAAATGAAGTGCTTTGATTCAGAAAGTAATAGCTATAGGCTATCAGACCAGGAACATTCCTGAGGTCAATTTAGACCTGGAAATAAAAGTACCTTGTAAGCTTTAATGCCATCAATCTTTACACACTCCACTTCACACACAGTGATATTTTCTAACAGCTGTCTTTGCTTTCGGTTTCAGAATCACTTACCTTTTCTTATGGTCCTTTTTGGTCAGCATGGTTCTCCCCCCTCATTCTTGGTGTCCATCTCTTGTACCTTGTAGTCCTTCAGTCCTCAGCAGCTCCGCTTCTCTGCTCTCTTCTGACTCTTTACTGCTCTCTATCTCTCCCCGTCTCATTCTGACGCTGCTGATCCTCGCCTGCTCAGTGACTCTCTCCCGCCATCTCTCTCTCTTTCTCTTTACCTCCCTCTCATTCTTCCTCTCCTTAATCAATTTCTATCTCTGCTTCTACCTACTGCGATTTTCTCATTATCTCTCACATATCTCTTAAAAAATAATCCTGTCGCTCTGTTGTTAGGTCTCCCTCTTTGACTCAATCTTTTTCCGTGTTTTTCCCTATTAGAGGCTTATCCCAGTAGAATGCTGTGGTTTTGACTTTCGTGTTTGTGTATTTCACTACACCGACCCTGGCACGAGAGTAGACCCAGTTTAACTTTGGCAGCACAGAAGTGTCTACTCTCGGGAGTTCAGCCAGGACACACACACACATAAATGTGCACTCTTGCTTGGGTTGCTCACTTTATTTATACCTTTGCTTTTCTGTCTGAACAGTCTACTACTGCTCACTTAGTGACTTTCTTTCTCTCGTACATCCTCTGAGCTTTTTAGCCTCTTTCGTTGCCCCATTTCGCCATCCAGTCCTCCTCTCCTTTGTTTCTTACACTTACCTAATTCTCTGCCTTTGACTTCCCTGCCACATATCCTGCTTTGATCTGATCTCATTCCAGCTGAGGATGACATAATTTTCTTGTGACAATAACAGCAAAGTAAAAGTAAACACTACTTTGCATCAAGTTCTAATTATGTTTAATGATGATTATTTTGTCTTCTCAGCTTGGCAGAAACTGTCTGATCACTAATTAATTTCCTCATTTGTCTGACATGGTAAAAGAGTATAATGTTGCACGGATTTTTACCTCCGCCAAGGAGGTCATGATTTTGTTGCCGTCTGTCTGTCTGTCTGTTTGCAAAATATCTCAAAAGGTGATGAATGGATTTGGATTAAATTTCCCGACAAGGTGTATATTAGGACAAGGAACACATAATTAGATTTTGGTGGTGATGCAGAGTACCATCTGGATTTTTTTGAAGGGTTCTTTATCATTGCCAGACAATGATGCAACAACTTGGAATTCCCACATGGTTTGTCACCCAGTCCGCAGCTGACATATAGTGGCCAGGAGTCACCCAGAGTATAGCTCATCAATATAGAAAAAGCTGACATGCGTCAATGACCCTATTGCGTTGGTGGAGGTCTGCGCTCTGTGAGTGCTTTTCTAGTTAGTTAATATTTTATCAAACATATTTTGAACACACCAAAAGCAATCATATCCTTTTATTTTTTTCCACATTTTGTCACCTTATTATTGCACACACACAATTCTTTACACCCAGTGCAACCAGCTCCATTCAGAAGTCACTTAATTGGTTAATAGTGTCAACTTATTTGTAATTTCATAAATATGGCTGTTCTGTGAAAGCCTTGAAAGTTTGTTAGACCAAAAGACCAATAAACACTCCAGACAGGTCAGGGATAAAGTTGTGGAGTAGGATTATGTTATAAAGCAATAAAGCAACCTAAACTGAAAGGCCATGCCATGCAGAGCATTAATCTGAGAAGCAAAAGCATCTACGGTATCTCTGGAGGAGCTGCAGCTCTGGTAGGAGAAGTGGTTGACAGCACAACTCCATAAATTTGGCCTTTATGGAAGAGTGGCAAGGTTGCTGAAATGCTAAATAAAAGCCATAAGAAGTCACCTCTGGTTCACTACAAGAACTGTAAAGGACACAGTATGCAACCCTAACAAACCATACAAATATGGTGGTGGCAGATTTATACTGTTAGGTTGCTTTTCTTTCGCAGAGACAGGGAAGTTGGTCAGAGTTGATGGAGGACCCTGCTGGATGAAAACATGACCAAGGAAAAAGACCTGAGACTGGGCTTAAGGTACCCCTTGCAGCAGTACTACAGCGCCTAATATACAGCCAGCGTTGTTAATAATACTTAGATGTTACAATGGCCAGTTCAAAGTCCAGACCTAACTCTACCTGTAAATCTTATGTAAGACTATAAAACTGATATTCACAGAAGCTACGTTTACATGGACATAAGTAATCGGACTAAACGGCCAATCGGACTAAAAATGTGTCATGTAAACATGTCAGTCGGAATATTGTGATCAGATTCGGCAGGATCAGAAGGAAAATGTAAACCGATTGTGAGGGGTTGTTCATGCCGATTGACAATCCGAAACCTGCATGTAAACACTTGACAGGACCAAGTTATTCTGAATGAGGCAAACTGACCTGAGTGCATATGTGCTCCCCACATCAACGTGACATATTTTTGCCATGAGTGGCTAGTCGCTCTGGCTGGATGCTAACAGAATATTCAGATCGGCAAGTTTACATGACACATTTTTTGTCTGATTGGCCATTTTATTCCGATTACTTATGGCCATATAAATAGTGCAATCCAATTATTTTTTGTTTTTTAATCTGAATACATTTTAATCTGATCGAGAAAATGTGTGCATGTAGCTAGAGACTCCTCATCGAATCTGAATACAAATGATTTGTATTTGCTGAAACTCTGAAAACCGTGTATCATTTTTGCCACTTCACAAAGATGCACTACCTTGTGCTGAACTAGTCACATAAAATCCCAAGAAAATACAATAAATATTGTGGTTGTAATGTGACAAAATTGAGTATGAGTATCACTTTTGGTGATGCACCACTTGATGTTGTATCAGTGTGTAAAATGTTTTTTAAATGTTTCTAAGACTTTCCAACCACCCTGAGTCTCATGAATGTCTCTGGTGGACCCCTTCCTCATCTGAGAATAACCAGTGATATATGCACCAAGGCAAAGTGGTTGACTCACCTTGTGTTGTGTTTTGGTTGACCTCTAGTAAGAGAGAGAATAGCTCCTATATGTATGCTTTTAGTGATGTAAATTAGTTTTTGCATACACTTGCAGGCTAAGCAGCAAGCAGGGTTTGATACAAGTGATAGCCGTGTTAGAGCATGGTCACAGCTATTTGATTCTGGAGTGCTGGAAGAGAGGAGAAGCATGTCATTGTCGAACAGGGAGAGGGAGGAGGAGTAAGCTGTCTAGGCTGAAGAAAAAGGGAAATCTCCTCTTTTTAGCCTGCATATATTTTATTCTATCCCATCGTTCTATTCCTCCTGTCCTCTCATCTTCACGCTTTCATTGCTTCTTTTGTTCCTTTCTCCTTGAACTCCCTCCCTTACTGGCTGTTCTCTCTCCTATTAGTATCACCTGATTTGTCTCCTTGCACTTGACTTGGAAAAAAAGAGAACGAGGACACACTGATCTGTTTCTTTACCAGACCTCTATATTCACGCTCATGCTCCAGATGCAAAGAGACCCCCTAAATCTTTGTCTCAAACAAATACAACAGCTCTAATTAAACCTCCTGACAATCCATCTTTACCTTTATCCCCGTCAGATTTATATCTCTGTATCTGGGTGTCGGAAAACATGTGGGCTGATGTGTGTGTTGTGTGTCACAGAGCGAGGTCAAAGAGGAGCATGTGTCTGTGGAGCAGTTGCCGCAGGCTCCCAGTGAGGCTTTTTTTTTTAAATATTCTGTTTAAAACATGTTGGAAAATCACAGTTGAGAGTAATGTAATGATTTCCCACCTGGGAGGATGCCTCAAATGGGGCAATAAAAGATGGAAAATGGAAAGAAAGACTCATGTACTAATATTTTAGCTGTGTTATGACATGTCTTCTTTTCCCATCACCAAAACCATAAATGCCTCTTACAATTGCAATCTTAAACGTGAAGACCTAAAAAGACATGCTAAAATCATCAATGTGCACCTTCCATTTTTCACACTAGTAAGAATAATGCTTGCCCATGTGATGGTCATTTATTTGGGTAACAATCCCTTCCACTTAAAGCTTTTGCATTCCAAGCTTACCTCATTCACCTTAGTTTAAAGTAACGATATGTTAATCATATTAAATTGCTTCAATCGTGTTTTTTTTTGTTTATCCCTCTGGGTATCTTTGGGGAATACTTCATGCAGAGGATTCAAACTTGGCAGCTTAACTTTTAAAACGAATGCAAGTGAAAGATCACTATATGTTCTGAATCCAGGAAGAAAAAGAAATGGTTCTTCCTGTTCCCTTTCAAACATAATTTGTTTTTCTTTTACAGATCATTTTGTTGGAAACTTTTTATTCATGTTTTTCCAAGTCCTGTTTGTTTTGTTGAAATTTTAATTATGTGGAAAGAAAGCTGGTAAGCAAGCAAGTTAAATCGTTCTTGACTCTTGCTACACCAATCCTAAAACCTGTATTTTCTTCAGGTATAGACATTCTTTTTTTTTATTTAAGTTTCTTACTCGACTCACTGAGATGCTGAAAAGTAAAACTCTCTTCTTCTTGAGTTTCTCTTATTTCAGATAAATTATGACTGGTAGTGTATTTGGAACTGTTTGTAATTTCATCAACCTTTCCAAAAAAACAATTTCTAGATGAAAAAATGTAAGCCCACAGCATGATCCTGCTACCACTTTTCCCCTGTGGCATTGTTGTTCTTTTGGTGATGCGCTTGATTGGTTTTGTGACAAATATAAATTTTATAATTGTGGCCCTGAAGTTTTAGTTTGGTTTCATCAGACCCTGACACTTTCTCCAAGAAGGTTTTAGGAGATTTTAGTCAGACCTAAATGTTTTTCTTTGCAAGGAAAACACTGTATATTCGATCTAATAAACCCTTCTTTCCAGTTAGTCATCACAAAAGCCGCAATTTTAGCTACTAGATCCTAATATAGAATTAATTTCTCTGTATAATTGTAATTAAAAGTCACTGGTGTATTTTGAGCAGTACCTGCATATACAATGAGCCAGTAAAGACCAATATGCTCCACTAGTTCAGTGATCTGTTTCTAGTTTGGCTGTCCTTCACATTTATTTATTTATTACATAGCAAAGTAAGTCTAAATACATGTTTTATGATTTAGTTCAGGTGCCTGAAAGAGAAGATTACAAGTTTGTGTTTTTATGCTGTAAGCTCACTGGTAAATCCCAGCCTGGTAAAAAATTAATTCAAACTAGTCAGTTTAAATGATGAAAAGTTTTTAACATTTAATGTGGTAATTTCATCTCTTCGACGCCATGAGTGGGGTTTACATAAATATGTCTACCTTCACCATTAATGAACACATAATGTGTTTTGACACGCCACAGCGGTTCTATGACAATGACTAAAAGTAGGCTACTCTTTCTACAAAAAGATTTTTAGGATTTCGATTATTCCCTTTTTCCTTAGCGCCACAGTGAGGCTTAAATATTTGTAAATCCCTGTCACTGCTATGGTTAAACCAGAACTAAAATTTCATTATGCTGTAAAATCCAACCAATTTCCGCCATGCAGTTTAGCGACTATTGCATCTTTTGGGCGTTTCTACTGCAGTAAAGCTGGTATTTTTGTTGTTTTCCTTATCACAGATGTTTTTCAAGCAACTATCATTTTGAAAGCAAGTCAGAAATTACAGTTTTTTATATATTTTAATTGACTCTGGCCAGAGTGAGAAAGTGAAAGTGAAGGACATTGCCTCAACAAGTCTTGAGATCCCTTCTTTCTCTGTTTGACATCAATTATGGTTTTATTACTCCTCCTTGAAGGTGTTAATGAAACACATTATTTAGAGAGAAGACAAACAGTTTGTCCCCTTGATGGAGTTTTAAAGGAGATATTGATGGTAATTACATTGAAGTAGGACAATAAAGCACATGACCTGCACTTTAAAACGCAAACATGCACAGACAAACACACACAGTGATCATGTAGGCGAAACTTCTCCGTGGATTAAAATTGATAAGTGACCAAGTGTGTGGGTGGGTTCCCAATCTTGTTATTATTCAGTGACTGCACACTAAAGTGGAAACGATGAAGGAGAAAGGCAGAGGGAGTTAATTGTGCTCTTTAGCCCCATCTTTAGATGCCTGCTATTTGGGGGAGGTAGACACATAAAATTGTATAATCAGATTAAACTCCTGTAATGATGTAATTGGAACTGCCAATAATAGTATTTTCCTTACCAAAGTTAGGTTTTAATGCCAGAAGTTAATTATTTTATTTTCACAATTGAGTTCTGAAAGAAAACTAAGACAGCTGAATAACCGATACTTCCGTTAATTAGTCAGTGTTTGGATGTCAGACTAAAATGGTCTCCTGGCACATTTAATTGGAAGGCATGGAGGGGAGGAAAGGTAGAGGAGAGGAGAAAGATTAAAGATGCAAGTCTTTTGAAGTGGTCTCTGGTGCCACTAAACTGCAAAAGTTAGGAGGAGGTTGAGGCTTCCCATGTACCAAGTTGCTTCTTAGAACTTTCGAGTCTTCATGCCCGGTCAGATATTTATTTAATTAACCTTTTAATTTAATTGTAAAGATGCTCTGATGTTCGTTTATGGCTCTGTGTTTGATTTATTATTGTAAGAAGCTTCTTGATTTCCGCTTTAGAGGAAAAAAAGCACAAACACAAACCCTGCCTCTTTTAACGCAACAAGATGAGGTGAAAGTTGTCACCACACTGGATGCAGTTCATCTTTCATCTTCAATTAACCATCCATCACCTCTCATCTCTGTTGCATGTTTCCCTTTTTTGCTGCCAACTCTGGGGGAATAATTTCACCCAAGCGCTGGCTTGCAGAAATACCTGTGCATCTGTGGTGTTCCCTGAAACAGATATGTGAACTTTATGTAGGCTTCAAGAGGTAAGCAATGACATAGACAAACATCAAAAAGCACTGATGCAGATTGAGAAAAAAGGCAAATAATAACAGCTCAAAACCAAGGTTAATGATATTGTGCTCTGTGCATAATTTTTGTAATGTTAAGCAATTACCAAAATGATATTACAATTTAATTACCTGGCAGTAATAGAATGTAATGTAATTTTATTAGTTATTTTGATTGTGAAATAACAAAGAATGAATTTGGGAATACTACATAATTACCAATATAATCACACCGCTTGTATTAAGATCCTAACCATTTAGTGACTGTTCGGTAGTCCAAAAGTAAATATTGTGTAATATTATGCAATTATCCAAAATATTGCAATACCATCATAAGATAATAACAGAGCACATAAAGTTGTTTCTGTCAGGGAGACATATTTGTGTCTGCAGTCAAAATGGTGGTTACTGTATTATACTGATGAAATTCCTAAATGTTACCAGGGAATCCAGTGGAGTCTGGAAATAATAGCCATGGACTCTTATTTTAAAGTGATGAAGTAACTGTTTCTCTTTCAGTGCAAGGTAATTTTACATTTAGCCAACAGTAGAACACACAAAGACTATTAGCAACCAACTGCAGTAGTTTAAAAGCAATCAGAACGTTGAATGGTGATATATCGAAGTTCACTGATACCACTGAGAATTTAAACCTTATCTTTGCATCTCCATTAATTGAATAGAAGATATAATAAAAGTTTAGGTATGTGTACATTATTAATGTAAAATTAATCATATTGAAACTATTAGGCTGCTGCAACTATTCACTACAAATTGTTGCTACCATTATGTAGTAGTAGTTTTAAAGTAGTTTCAGTCCTTAGATGATATGCTCTATTGTTAACATATCAACACCAAGTTGAAATAGGAAGTACACCCATAATGAATTAAAATGCTGACAGCTTTAGTTCCTTTGTGTGTTTGTGTCATACAGAAACCTCTGATAAATCTTTACCCACCTCATGTAAACCGATGTATGTAATCTAAACATAGAAAAGACCTCCAGACAAATTGGCAACAGTTTTGTTTGCTTGTAGCAGTTATAATAATTTAAGAATAACATTTGGTTGCCCTCTCGTTGGCATATGCAGCCGATTTAAAAACATCATCAGGAATATCTCAGTTTCCTGCTGAGTCCGCAGTCCGGTATCACGTTGTTGTCGATGCTTTTTGACTGGAATACTAATGACATAAATTACAAAGTGGCAGAGCTGGTCTGCAGGTAGTTACCTTGAACAAGATCCAGCAACAATTGCTTGTTCAATTATTGGTTTTAGATGAAAATCCTGCAACCAAAGTAATGGTTTTTTTTCCTTTTCTGTTTTATTTTCCTTTACCTCTTTAGTCAAGAGTTGTTGCCTGCATGACAGCTATCCTGAGTCAGATGGATGATCATCATTATGCCACATACATAGAAACCTTCACTGGAACTACTGATCTAGTGGTAAGTTCACGTATGCCTCTGAATTTGTTGGTAATAAACAAACTTTGCAACTAGATTGCTTAAGGTTTTATAGAAGGTATTCACTTTTTTTATCACAGGACTTCCTTATGGAGTCCTTCCTGCTTTTCAAGGACCTGATTGGGAAGCATGTCTATCCCTCTGACTGGATGGCTATGATCATGGTGCAGAACAGGTACAGTACTTCACCATGAACAAACGCCATGCTTGCATTTATACAGGAGACCAGAGTTTGGAGGGTACACATTATGAGATCTCTTCATTCTGCTAAATAGGCCATGGTAGCCCTGGTATAGCCTACTGTTCGGCTCATGAGGCATGGCACTGCATCTTAAAGGACTGTCAACATCCACAATGAATTGTTCATCAGCACTAACCCACACTGGGATGAGTTAGAGATAGTAAAGCTGGGATCAAAGCTATAATGATGAAAACGGCTGATGTGACAAATACGCTGGTGGGCGCAGGCTGATAGAGTGAAATCTATCAACGAAGCTAGAAGAGAGGCTAAAGCTGTGTCAGAGGAAGAAGTCAATAGGTAGAAGAGAAAGCAAAGTAGAGGAAACAGCAGGCTGTTCAGACTGAGGTTTGGGAATAAGTGTACAAATAGAGCACTACATAGAAAATGTAGGAGGAGGGGGAATGAGATGGGGATGTCATTTGACTCTTGATAATGATGATAGATAGTGTTTGGGCCCAAAGAGGCTGGAAGCAGTTTCTCCGTAAGTTCAAAAATGCATTAAATAGCATCTCACTGATACCTCTGCACTCTGTGTGTTGAGCTCCTGTCATGCTTTTACTGAGATAGAAGAACTGTAATACTTTAAAAAATCCCTGAAAAAGCAGTTTACATTGTGAAAAGCCATGCAATACCTTATCTAGAATGAAAAACTGTTTTAATGCATTACATCTTTTTTTGTTGGATTTTTTTCTTCCACAAGGTTAGTTTGGTATATAATTGATCATTACAGTGCCAATGAAAAGGTTATGCACATTTACATTTATCATGTACCTAAATTTGTTACATAGTGTGGTTTTGAAATAGGACCCATAGGGAGAAAGAAAGGTAGGATGAGCATAGTAAAGTTCTAATAATAAAATTAAAAAAACACAAGGAAAACAGGACTGAAGCACTGGCACGAGTCTGAGGCAAAAATGCGAGGAGTGTAGGGGACATAACAGGCAGACAAACGGGATGATCCAGCGAAGAACAATTCGAACCAGAGAGCTTATCTGCTGAGGGAGCTATGGAGAATGTCATTGGATGCCAGTGTGTAAATCAGGGGTTAACGTGGAGCAGCTGAGGACGAAGGTAAGCAGGAAGACTGAGGGAGGGAGACTAAGACACACAAAGGGTTAAAGATCCAGTCCAGTTAAAATTGACTGGTTTTCTGAAACAGAAACATAGTTGTCAAATATATATTAGGTGTTGAGATTGAGGGTATTCCAAAAACATGATGTTAGTCTGATTAGTCCATTCCAAAACCAGTTTGATGTGTCATTTGCATCATTGGAAACACCCAATTGTGCTCAAGTTTTCACCATCTGACCCAACCTTTCACAGTCATATAAAAGGTAGCCAGGAAACATCAAAGCTAAAGCATATTATAAACTAGAAGCAGAGGAAGCACCAGTGTCACTGTCCACAGTGAAGCATGTTTTACATATTTATGTACTAAGAAAGTCGTGCAATGCTTTGCTCTAAAACACCTTCAAACTTTTCCTCTCAAAAGTTAAAAGTTTTAACCTTAGACGCAATTGGGTGTTCTAAGGGGAACCCAAACACACCCTAAAACTGGTCATAATATATAGCTTTTGGAAAGGTCTTGATCTTAACCCTATTAAAAATTTGTAACTTAAAAAAGATGGGTCCTTGTCAGAAAATCAATTAATTTTATTAAACTTCACATTTTCTCAAATCAAGAGTTCTTAAACATTGTATCAGATTTATGCCAAAGGTTTGGTGATGGTTCTAAAATGTTTCTTTGTTTCCTTGCAACTTCTTGAGTGGCAGTTATCCACATATTAGTGGAGGTGTATGTATATATTTGAGGCTGCATGTAAATTGACTGTGTGGATCAGAGAAAATCTACAATAAATTCAAACTTGTGCAACCTTGCTGTTAAAACTTAGTAAAGCTGTTAAATGATCATTACACCCTGAAAATAAAAACACTTTAAGTGTATCTTTTAAAATGACCCAAATTAATATGACATTCATCTCCATGATAAGTGAGTGTAAACATTTCACCAGCAATGTGTCTGTTCTTCAGTAGTGGTGATTTTAGTGACATGTTAGGCCAAACAACTCCTCTGAACTTTTCTAGTCTCAAGTTTTACGGGGGAAACAATCATCACATTCCTTAAACAAAAGTTTAATACGTATCAAAGCACTATTTTCATATTATACGAACCTGTGCTAGTAAATTTTTTTATTTCAAATTTATTCCCAACACGTGAAAGTAAGAAAGAAAATAAAAAAAACACTTTGCTGTAAAGATTGTAAAGATTACACATTTAGTCTAACATTTAAATTAAGAATTTACAATAACGTCTTGAAATATCTCATTATACTCATTATACATTTGCAATTAAACAACAACAATAAACAACATAATAATTGCTGTTTTAACATGGATTTGTCGATTAGGGTGTTCCTGAGAGCCATCAATACATATGCTGACACAATGAACCAAAAGTTCCTCACTAATGATGACTTTGAAGAACAGGTAAGTGTGTTTTGCATGCAGTAGGCATAAATACTATGTAATTATGATCATTTTTCTGCTTCATTGTATAACTTCTAGCATCCTTCCTAAAGACTTTCACTGCTCCCTCTCTTTCTGTCTGCCTAGCTGTGGAATAACTACTTCCACTTGGCGGTGGCGTTTATTACTCAAGAGTCTCTGCAGCTTCAGCATTTCTCTCCAACCAAGAGGAACAAGATTCTGGTCAAGTGAGACTACAGACATTTAATGTCCTCCTTTTTACCACATCTGCTTCTCCTGCACTAATGGTACTCCCTATTAAATACCTTTGTTACCTCGAGACAGGCGGTCGATTTTGTTGAGGTAGAGCAACACAGCATTATCTTTCCTAAGGGGTTGTTCAGTTTCTGAAAGTGAAAATAAGTATTGATTAAATAATTGTTTACAATCTGAGGGGCTGACTTTTCTTTTCTTACGCATTTCTGTGTACTTTTCCTTTTATCTTTGCTCTCACACATTTTTTTTTCAGATATGGAGATATGAGAAGGCTTATTGGCTTCGCTATACGTGACATCTGGTACAAACTTGGTAAGAAACTATAAGACAAAGTAAAAAGTTTGTATATTCTAGTATAAACATAGCTTTTTTTTACAGAAGGTTCACAGGTTAAAATTTAAAATCCAGACGCTGTATGCTAAAACAGAGACGTAAATGTGGAAAATACCGTGAGAAGCAGAGTGAAAAGAAGAGGAAAACATTTTCTTCAGTTTTGTGCACAAAGACTCAAGGAACGAGTGGACGAAACTATAGGGAACCAATAGTAACCATGCAAAGTTTTTTGTCTTTCCTATTTTCTTTTATTTTCTTTAACATTTTTTCTTACAAAACTCCAAATCAGGCTTAAATGAGACGTATCTCCCATAGAAAATGTTATCTCTGAACTGCCTCAAGGGTTTAGTTCAGGGGTTCTCAAACGTTAAGTTCACAGGTTTAATCTGATTTATATATAAGGTTAACGGTCCAAAAAAGTACTTCAGAGCAAAACCTGATTATTTGTTCTTACAGCTTAAAAGCAAAAGCAATAGCACTTGTAAGTCACTAAAATTTTTGACAGAAAAGCATAATTACACTCTAACTTTATGAGAAGTATAAGATGAATTCAATAAAGAAAAACATTAACTTAACAGTAGATAGTAACAGCAATATTTACTAATATACAATATTTACACCCATAATATTTATGCATAATCCAAGTTTACTAATGTTTAAACTTGATCAACTTGATTATTCTTCACGCCTTAGAAAATTAAGTGCTGTTCTTTACACACACACAAAAAAAATAAATAACTCAAACATAAAATGTACACAGCACTGTTATGTAAAATGGCACCAGGTGCCTAAACCTAGGGTTTTCTGTTTTTTTTTTATTTTAATGTTTTTCAAAATTCAGTTTTTTGATGTTTTTTTATTTTTCAACTTTTTCTGCTTTAGAAAGTAATCACATTTTGTTTTGTGGTTCTGGTTTGTCTGCATCCAGCTTTTTTGATTCCTGTTTGGATTCCTCTATATAACAGTTTTTTTTTTGTAAGGGGAATGTGACTCTTTTGATTTATCAGGTAAACAACCCATGTTTAAAGATGGTGGGTTAAATGTTGTAGAACAGAAGGTTTTACAGAGAGAAATTGCCAAGACTTGCTGTAATGAATATATATTAGGATTATGACAAAATGTAAAAGAAAATTAAAATAAAATCCTGCAGACAATCATTAGTTTGAATACTCATTTTAAAGATGGGTGACATGGGTTTCAGTTTTTTTATGAAGATATTTTGGTATTTATAGTGATAACAATAAAACTGATGATTAAAACTATGTAAAACGTCTTTTATATGCCAGTGCATCTGCCATTGCCCCAAAAGCACAAAAATTGCTCTGAAAATAAAACATTATCATATAGGCCACTTCAGGTACGTTAAGTAGTGCAACTGTATTGTTCGTAAGTACACAATACTTGCATTCACTTATATTTTCATATATATATTAATTTTATTTATTCTCTTATGGAACCAATAGTGAAAAACAATAACTGAAACAGCAGAATTAACAATCACAACCATTTTTTCAGTATTTGGGGCTTACAAATGTCATTAATTAAAATTTTGTGTTAATTGAGAAATCACAATATTTATGATAATGTTTTTTTTCCATTAATGATAAAATAATATGATAATTACCCATTCTTTCTTCATATGCATATATGTGTCTTTTGTAGGAAGTCATAAGATCTGTTTTATCCCTGGTATGGTGGGCCCAATCCTGGAGATGACTTTAATTCCTGAGGAGGAGCTGAGAAGAGCCACGATTCCCATCTTTTTTGACATGATCTCCTGCGAGCATACCCAGTTTGGAAACTTCCACAAGGTGGATAAATACTGAATATGAAAACACGCAGGAGCCAGAACTGTCTATATCAATACAGTGAATCCATGGACACTTCACTGAGAAATATCTGGTCTTTCTTGGAAAACAGTAAACACCCATTAAATGCTACTACACTGATTTCCTGCAAACAAGGGGCATCTTAATTGCATTTGCATAATTGATGTTTCTTTTACTGTTTTTGTTTCCCTATCCTCAATTTATCCACTCCGTTGCATTCTTTTCCCACCTTTGCTTTTCTCAAAAGTTTGAAAATGAGATCATCCTGAAGTTGGACCACGAGGTGGAAGGTGGAGGAGGAGATGAGCGATACATGCAACTTCTAGAAACCATGTAGGCCTGAGTTCTTTAGCGTGTCTGTAACTAGTATTGTTTTTCTTGCTCTGTTAACATTAGATAGATGCAGAAACCTTGCAGCACTGAAAAACAGACCTTGTTGTAAGTCGTTGATGATAATGCTGCTGATTCTTTTTTACCAGCTTGTTGGACTGTGCAACTGAGAAATCCACTCTGAAGCCACAGGTGCAGCACTTTGTCTCTTTGGTTAAGGGTCTCCTCACTCGTCTCCTTGACTACCGCACCGTGATGAGCGATGACAGTCGCAACAACCGCATGAGCTGCACTGTCAATCTTCTGGTAAGTAAAAACACCACTAAAAAAAATAAATAGTCAGGTGTCAGAGATGCCATTAACTTGCTTTTGAAAAACATATAAACATATTAGGCTGTATAGAGTGGCTTAAATGTAAAAGGGGAGCTAACATGGGCTTATTAACACTAAAAAGTGGGTCCTAGAACTTTTTTAACTTTTTTTTAAAATTATTACTGAAAGCTTGCTGAATCTTTCAAAGACTCACATTTAGCCATGTGAAGAAATAGGACACCCCGATAAATGTGCTGTTTTCTATTAGGAAAGGATCAAATATTGAGGTATATCCTTGTTTTTTATTTATCTTTGGATGTGAAAGTGAATGAACTGCACTAAAACCACCAAAAATAATCTTCTTTTACTTATTAAAGAAAATATAGCAGGAAAAATGTGCTTTCTAGCTGAAGAAAAAATGAGAAATGATTAGAAAACCTTACCCTCTAATAGTCGGTGTTACCACTTTTGGTTGAGATAATTTCAGTTTCCAATCCTTTCCCTTTCAAAGATGCTTCTTGTATTGTTCTGACTGCTGTGTCTGACATTGCTCTGAGGAATGTTCTTCTCACTTCCTTCTCACTGTTATGTTTGAGATGTTTGAGGGATTTCTTACATATGCACCCCATTTTAACCGCCCTTCTCTTTTCCTACTTTTCAGACACTTTTTGCTTGATTTACCAGATCTTGGAAGACTTCTTGTAGCTTCTTGTGGTCTGCTTTCAGTGTGAAATTATTTGGTCAGTCAGACCAGAGCATGCTGGCAGTTGTTTAGAATATCCTTCACTTATGTACTATTTTCCATACGACAGAATAGCTGATTTCTTATTCTTTTCACTCCTTTTTATATCCACTACCAGACTCTTGGGCTGTTGCAGTCTTCTGTCTGAAGGCTCTTTCAATCTCACTATGGTGTTCACTCTCACTTTAAATGTCTGAGGTTTAAAGAGGGCAAGCCTCATTCAATGCTGAGTAACAATGTTCTAGTCATGTTCATTTGATCTGTTACAGCTCGTTTCAGTGGGAACAAATGCAGGGTTTTCGTAATGTGATCCCGTCTAGTAATTGCACTTTTGTATTACATTTTACTATTATTTGCTATGGAATTAAAGTAAAAAGAAAATCGGAATATATTGGTAATGTTGTTCTAACATGATTATTATGCTATGTCTTCGATGATGAGATTTTCTTTATTATTTCTTTTTACCTCATTTGATTTGACTGATCTAAAGAGTTTCCAGTCTTCTGCTTCAGGCTGTTTACACTAGGTTTCATCAGCCTAGGCCTTTTTTTTTTAATATTTCCCTTTAGATGTCCAACTAAATTGTATGCGGTAATCTCAAGGTTGGTCATTTTTTGTTAAAAAGTTAAATCATCATTTCAAATTATGTCTTCATTCTGCTTTCTTTAATAAGTAATTTATAACCAAACTGAAATATATTAATAGATATTTTTAGAATTGCATAAATATTAATCTGCGTGTCTTTGTTCACATCTAGTATTGTTGCTGCTGGCAAATGGCAGAAGTATTTAACCTAAAGCTTGTGGCAGTTGCCCATTAGGTATTCTATGTATTTATTTCATCGACTGAAAAATCCTTTCTCCTGGCCAGCAAGCACTCCCGTTTTTACATTCCAACCCAGGCTAACACACACAATATTTCTCATATAGTATTTGTCAAGCCTCCTGATGCAGATGCATTTTCAAAGGAACAGAGATGTATTTTTAAATGTAAAGGCATTTATACTCCTCTGGCCAAAACAAGCTCTTCTAACTTGCGCATACAAGTTTCTGAGACATCTTTGTGCTACCAGCGTTTTACCAAAAGTTTTTCATTCTGCTGATATAAATCCATCCATTGTCATGCACATGCTTGCAAACATACATTTTTGACCCATCATTTAAAGCTTATTTCAGCCGCTTTTGCTATAGATTAAATTTTTCTGGTCGCTAAGCATAACTCTAATCGGCTGAAATTTAAATAGACAGCTTCACCTTTTTGTCAGCTCCCTCTTCACCAAAGCAGTTGTGTACGACATCTTCATCTCTGTAAACGCAGCCCCAAGGCCCCTGTCAATCTCCTGCTCTGTTCTATCACCAAAGACGAACAAGACACCTAAACTGTCCCTCTTGTGTCAACTTCTTTCTTCCAACCTAGAGTGGAAAAACAGCACTTTTCCAACTGAAGACCAATGTGCAAAATTGGAGGTGTTCATTGATATTCAGGCTGCTTAAGATTCAGTTGCAACCTCCCCTCATTGTATTTTATCTTGAAAAACGAAAATGTACTCTGAAAAACAAAACAACAGACTTTCTTCTTGTCCATGCTGTTTAAAATGTCCATTACAGAATTCAAATAGCTCTAAACAATCAGTGGTATATATCTATCAATGTCCAACTCTTCTCTTTTTGCATGTTTGGTATTGTGTATAGATGTGTTTATTGTGTGTCTCTTTCTCTGATAATGAGAGGTGGAGTTGAATCAGTTTGTTCCAATTCTCAGTTCTCTGTAGATTCATTAAACTTAATTAAACTGGGAAATGCAGACAGTCACAAATTAACACACTCAAGATACCAGAAGCATGCAGTGCAACACTGCTGTAGGACACACTTCCGGACAAACTTGCAATGCTTGAATATAAAATTATAAACTTAAGGTTTATCTAGCTCCCCAGAACTGTTGTAGATATTAGGTACTCTTTTCTGTCAGGCACACTCTCAAAATGCACTCCAAGTAAACTTCTTTTTTGCAGAACTTCTACAAAGACATCAACCGTGAAGGGATGTACATCAGGTATTTGCTTTATGAGCTTGATTTGATCTGAAATGCTTTTAAATGTTGCACGTCTGTGTCATACTGTCTGCGTGCATCTCCATGCATGTCTAGTTCCCTGCTACTCTGTGTGTGTGTGTGCGGCTTCATAATCTGACAAGGGATTAAATGAGTTCTGCAGAGCTAATGTCAAAATCCAACAGATCAGGTGGTGGTCTGACTGCAGAGAGAGCAGAGGAGATGGAGACATGATGAGCAACAGCGAGATGTATAGGCAGAGAGAGGCAGGATGTTTGTAGGTGAAGAGACCAAAATGACTGACAGAGAACCAGGCTATACAGTTTCGATCTGGTCATGTAGTTCATTTTGCTTTTGTTTTGGCTTTTTGTCATTGCCTTTTAGTTATAAAAGTAGACTGATGACTGCCTTTTATTTACAAGGCAAAAAGTTCAGATTCTAAAAGTCCTTGATGTGCAGCTATAAGTAATGCATACGTTTTTGCTTACTACTGATATATTTCATAATGTTTTTACAGTGTGCTGGGTAAAACAACCTACCAGGATGTACTGGGAAAATTTGAAAACAAGACCTTTATTTAAAAAAAACTGCAAATTGGACATAAAGATCCATATGAAAGGACTATTGGTTGGTTTGTGGACCAAGGGCTTCCCAACATTACATATCCAGCTATCATTAACTATTTGGTCTTCAGCCTAAGTCCCCTCTGAGGACCTGGAGTATTTGAATGGCTTGGAAGCCTGCTGAACTCTGAATAAATAAATAAATAAGAAATATATCCATTGTCTATACCCAGTTGTCCATGTAGGGTTGCGGGGGAGCTGGGGAAAAAAAAAATCTCCGACAGACATTGGGGAAGAGACGGGGTACACCCAGTCCATCACAGGGCAACACAGAGACACTTGAGAAACAACCATGCAAGCACACACTAATATCTAAGGGCAATTTAGAGAGACCAATTCACCTGACAGCTATGTCTTGGACTGAGGGAGGAAGCCGAACTTCTCGGAGAGATCCCACACATGGATGGAGAAAACATGCAATGCAGAAAGATCCCAGGCCAGGATGTAAACCAAGGTTCTTCTTGCTGCAAGGCAACTGGTCTACAAGCTGCGCCATACAGGCAGCCCTACGTAAGAAATGCAAAGTAAAAAGAAAGTTAGTGCCATTGCAGTAAAGTTTGGAGCAAACAAGAAGCTTGCACACAGTGCAGGGAGACAAATGCAAACAGAGCAGTGAAAAGGATGCACACAGAGCAGGGAGAAGGAAACAGACACGCATAAAACAATGAGAATCATCCATAGTCCCACTATCTCGCTTGCCTGCATATTTCAGGTTTTCCTTGCAACAAAACACGGTACTTAACTGAATGAGCAATTAACCGTCTTCCGCAGAAATGGATGACATGTGGGAAAATTATTTAAATGTCTCAACCATCTGTGGTGCAGCAGGAAAGCATAAATAAAACACAGGACAGTAGGCTTGAGAACATGGATTGGGATCCTCAGTGCTAAAGTACAAATATCAGTAGATGTAACTCACCCCAGCAGTCGGTGCAACCAGCAGGGCAATGCAAATCATGAACATCTGCAAGATATGCACTAAAAATACTTTAAGCCATAAAGTAATGTTGATAAACAACATACTGTTGTGCTGAAGAAGTATTATCCCCCCTTACAGACACACAGTGATAGACCCCCTAAGGACCAACTGGCCCACCAAAATTACTCCAAAAATGCATAAATAACAACACTAGGAGGTTAGAAAAGAATCCAGAACAGTTAAAGCAGTGCAGAGAATCACTTAGGCCTCACTTACCTCAGTAGGTCAGTGTTCATGATTCAGAGAAAGACTGGTAGTAGACATATTGCAGAACCCATTTGAAAGTTCCAAGGCTGAAACTACTGATGAAAAAAACCCACAAATGCTTATTTCATATTCCAACAAATATCATGATGATCCCCAAGATATTGGGGAAAATATTCAGAGAATAATAAGACAAAAGTGGATCTTTTTGGAAGGTAACACAGTATTTTAGGTGAAGAACATCCTCCTGGCATAGTGGTGGTAGTGGTTGTGGTGGCTGCTTTGCTTTATTGAACATGGATGACTTACCTTTATTTATGAAATAATTAATTCTGATCTCAACCATAAAGTCACATAAAGTTTCACATAAATTAAATAAGCCAAAAAAGTTTCAATCTTTTGATTCCTGCTGTAAACATTCAAGGCAATTCATAACCTCGACCCTCCTTATCTGTCCGATCTTCTACACATCACCACCTATTCACGTTCCCTTCGTTCTTCCTCTTCCATCCAACTCAGTGTGCCCTTTGTCCGTCTCAGTACCATGGGGAAAAGAGCCTTCTGTCACTCTGCTCCCCAACTCTGGAATTTCCCTGACATCCGTAATATTGATTCTCTTCTCTTCTTCAAAACACAATTGAAAACTCATCTGTTCAAGTTAGCCTTCTCACTTTAAAGGTTTTTATTTTGTGGTTTTATGTTTTTATTTTATTCTTTTCCCCAATGTTTTAATTGTGTTTTTAAGGTTGTAAAATGTCCTTGGGTGTTTTGAAAGGCGCCGTCAAATAAAATGCATTATATATGACATGTTGCTGCACCTTAGCATTAATAGCACATGATGCATTGACAGCTGCACAATGTTGTTTTTCTCTTGCTTCAGACTACCTAAAAGATCAGTTATTTAAATGGGTGAAAGGGCATAATGGTGATAGCATTTACTAAATGATGAAAAATCCTGCTCTTTTTGACTGAAACAACGTTGCTGTAAGTGTGACGTCTAACATTAGCCCTGGGAGCATGGCTTTTTTGCTGCATGATGCATGCATCCTGAACCATTACAACACTAAATATCACACAAACACATTAATATTCGATGAAAGACAGATTCTAATGTTAAGGCTCAGCAAGTAAATATTAAAGACTGCACATGTATATTCAACTTACCTTTATATTGAAAATGGTAAAGCTAAACATTTCATGTTACATTGTCAAAGTACTTTATTCATTTCGTATTTCCATAAATTTCAAATGATGGTATCACTTAAGCAAAATATTCTACATGCTCTACAAAGCTTCACAGTCTGATAAACAGTTTCATTTTTGGATGCACTTCCAATTTTTTATGTAAGCACCCAGCAAGATGAAATGAGTACAAATTAAAGACTATTTCTCTTAAAAGCACTTAATTTTACCTGCAAGTCACTCATAACACAAACAATGTTTTTCCCTCTGGCATGCTCTTAAACATTTAAATGAGCATTTCCATTCAAGTTGCCTATATTACATTATTTCCCTTGAAGCGTAGAAAAGACTTTGTCATACCTCTAAAAGAGATACAATATGCTTTGTTTGCATGTGTGTGCTCTTGAATGACCTTGTGCTGTGCTCATATTTCAAGCTTTGTACGCTCAGAGTAATGCTGATACCTGCTGTGCACAGTGGTAATTGCTTCATTCGCAGATGTACAAGCTGCCCAACACTGGCATCTAGTGGAGTGATGTTTAAAGTTATTTGTATGGATTTGTGTGCGTTCAGGTATCTGTACAAATTAAGAGACCTTCACCTGGAGGGTGAAAACTACACAGAGGCAGCCTACACTCTGCTGCTGCACTCCCGTCTGCTCAAGGCAAGCCACACATACGAACACAAGTGGATATGTTTTCTTGTGTAATGCTGCACCCACTACCTCGCTCAGCCTAATCACTTGTCTGCCTGCAACAAATGAGAGAGTTTCTTACTTGCTGATAAATGGTTGCTACGTTGCTGGCCTCCAAATGATGAAGCCCCGAGGTTAGTTTATGGCTCTGCGTCGGCCACGGCAGCCATATCACTATGGTGATTGATGCAGTGCACTTCCACAGTGAGTGTGTTTGTGCGCGAGCGGATGCGCACGCGCTTGTGGGACTGTGTTTCACCTCTTTTGTCCCCTGATCATTGTTATGTGACGTTTACAAGCTAACAAAGAGGTCTGAGGAATTTCTTTCTGTTTCATGTGACTGCATCAAAGTAACTCCACAGGTTTTTTTTTTTCTTCTTGCAAAACTCAGTTTGCATGGAAGGTCATTCACATTACTGGAAACTTAAATCTTTAACACATACTGTATGATATAATAAAAAAATAATAATTGATATATTTTGATGATTTAATTAAATATATTCTGTATGGCTTGGTTATGTCATGAAAGATGAACTATTAATTTAGATAACTTTAGATAATCGCCGTCTCTGTTCCAGTGGTCTGATGACATGTGTAGCCCCCAGTTTGAGTTCCACGGTTCCCAAACACAGCGGCAGCTCAAAGAAACACTCTATGACACCATCATTGACTACTTCGACAAGGGCAAGGTTTGTACTGAAGTCTTAAATTATAACTCCTAACTGTATGCCAATTAACCATGCATGTCTGGTGTAGAGCAATTATTTGGTGTTCTGAATAACGGTTAAGAATTACTTTCCGTGAGACTTGTAATTACAAAGCAATGGTTTCCTCAAAGACTGGTCAGTACACTCATTAGGCCTGTAATTTATAAGCTGACATGATTTGATAAGACTAATACAATTTATATGACTTGCTCTTAGGAATGCTTTCAGAAGGTGAGAAGATTACTATACTGCAGCATTTCTTCTAACCTTATCTTTATGCATTTAGATTGAGAGAGCATTGGGAGAACCACTCAACTCCAAATTGTGCTTCTTTACATTAGCAGGCAAACAAAAGTTTGGAATTATATTAAACTTAATAAATCATTAAACATTACACCAATACAGATTTTAACTTAAAGATACAACTTAACAATGATTATTTAAGTTTTCTGTTAGGCGTGTCACAACACAAGGTCATCCCTTGAGTTCAAGGAGCTATTTATGGCACAGTGATTTCTCTATCATCATCAGTAACTTAGCAAATAAGATAGTCTTCCAATAAAATAAGCATGACAACTGGTCTTGGCTATTACAATTGATGACATCTCTGAACCAAGTTTAGTTGCAGATTGTGTATAAACACACTGTTCTGTTTCTCTACTTTGTGTTTTTTTGTTTTAGATGTGGGAAGAAGCCATTACTCTTTGCAAGGAGCTAGCCGAGCAGTATGAAAATGAGATCTTTGACTATGAGCTACTCAGCAAGAGACTGGTAATACATCATAGCTTAAACCTTCAAATCAGCTGCACAGCAGCGCTGATCAATGGTTTGGCGGCTCCCCATTTACCCAGCCATATTGTTTTTATTTTCTTTATTAATATTTTAAATGTTGGTAGATCACCTGAAGGAAACAGCTTTGAAATAGTAGTGGTTAAATTATCCACAGCTGTTGCTTGTTCAGATTGTGTTGAAATAAAGATTTAGGAAACAGCCTACATACATATAGTATGTTTGAGTTCAGCTTCTCGGTTGCATGCATACCTTTCAGCATACCCTGTTGCTCATGTAATGGATTTCATTTTTGAATTTTGTTTCGGAGTTTGGTAACTAATCACCATTTCAATCACCATCCATAACCTCCTTGAAGCCACATATAGACTTGCTGTAATAGTATTTTCTGTAAATTACTTGTTTCATATCTCGAATGCACTAGGTCACATGCTAACTAGTAGCCCCTCTCCTCTTGTTTTGGTGTTTTCTTCCCACTTCGTATATCTTACTATAGCCCCAAAAAACCCTTTTTTCTCTTTATATGACTGCAGCAGTGGCTCTCTCAGCTGTTGCTGAATTTATGTGGTTATATAAATGACAGACATTGTCCTTGGAAGGGGTGCAGGTTTTTTTATGCATCTATCACCCTCACAGAGCCAGCATTCTGCTGATGGTAGCTTTGTCATTGGCATGAGCTGATTAAACTGCCCTGACTGCACACATTGCACATCTGAAACTCTCCCCCTGGACACATCCTTGGTTTCTCTTTATCTCTCCCTGCAGGAAAAACAAGCCAAGTTCTATGAGAATATTATGAAGATCTTGAGACCTAAGCCAGACTACTTTGCAGTGGGCTACTATGGACAAGGCTATCCTCCTTTCCTCAGGGTTTGTAGTTATATGGCCGGTATGAATCACTAAATCAAAGGGTATTTACCTATTTTCTGTTATCTAAGAAAGCAGCCATCAATACTGAAAGTGAATACATTAAAGTTTGATAACTCTTATAGAGCCTAATTCAGTATCACCACTATAATGGGTTTTTTTCTTCCTGCTATAGAACAAGGTGTTTATCCACCGAGGTAAAGAGTATGAGCGCAGAGAGGATTTCCAGAACCAGCTGATGAGTCAGTTTCCCAGCTCTGTGCGCCTTAACACCACCACCATGCCGGGAGAAGACATCAAGAACTCTCCACTGCAATGTATCCTTAAAGAAGCTAAAGTGTTTTAATCTTTATAAGTGCATACAAAGGAGGGAATATAAATGGAGCACATGGACTGCAGCCTTCACAGGCAAATGAATGCAGGAATGGACATTTAATTACACACAGTACCTGTGGTATTAATACGTAATTGGTCACTCGAGGAGTCTGAATAGATATCAGTTAATATTGAACTAGACATAATATCTTCATTTTCATAAAATGACATAATTTTCTTTGGGCTTAAACAAATCCAGTGATGGGGTTCTTTCAAGGTCCAACAAAACAACCCCGAAATACTCTTATTTAGTCATTCTTCTGGGATTTTTTTTCTTAGAAATTATTAGAGGAAATAATAAATAACTGATATGCAGATCCCTAGAACTTTTCCACATTTTGTCATGATAAAAAATCACAGACCTCAGTGTATTTGTTTGAGATCTAATGCAATAGACAAACACTTATTGAGTAATTGTAAAGTAAAAGGAAAATTATCCATGATTTTCAAAAAAAAAAAAAAGAAAAAGAAGAATGCATTTGATATCAGCCCCTGATCAAAACATCATGGACCTATGATTTGCTGCAGTTGTAGCCGCTTGTCTTTTGGAATATATCTCTAGCAGATTTTTTGCATACGGACACATTTTTTTTTAAATTCTTCTTAGCAGAATAGCTCAAGCTCAGTCAGTTTAGATTGGGAGGATCTGTGAATATCAATTTCCAGATATTGCTATAGATTCTTAGTTGGATTTAGGACTGGACTTTGACTAGACCATTTTAACATATGTTAAAATTATATATATTTTGATCAAATTTGCCCAAGTCTCAAGTGTTTTGCAAACTATAACTATCTTCATCCATCTTCCCATCACCTTTAACCTTTCTGTTTCTCCTAAAGAAATGCATTATGCTGCCATCGCCATGTTTCACTATTGGAATAATGTGTTCGAGGGATGTTCAGTGTTAGTTTTCCCCCACACTGAGCTTTTTGCATGTTGAACAAAAAGGACCAGAGCACCTTCTTCTACATGTCTGGCCTGTCATTGATATGTTGTAATAAACTTCTAACTTGACTTCTTATGGATTTTTCCACAATGACTTTATTTTTGCCTTGAATCAAAGTCCCAATACAATTCGTGGGAGTTTGTTATTGTAAAGTAAACTAAATGTTACAAGGTTTAAGCAAGTTCCTGTAGCCTGTAGCCATTATCACACACGGCCCACTGAGCGCTCAGAACACCCTGGGATCACAAATCTACCTGCCTAAATATAGGTATAAACAAACCAGGACAGACTGAGATCCAGTAACTCAGTCACAATCAGAGGTGTTTGGGTCAGTCTGCTCACCTCTAGCTGGGAGAGCGTTTTATGTTTCCCCGAGCAAAGATTCTCAGCTGTTGGTGACTTTGGAAAACGAAAAATAGTTATGGTAGTTCCTGAGATAGAAGAACACATTTTTCATGCTCTCTATAGAATATGTGGAAATGCATTGTTTTATAAAATAATATAAAAGACCCCTTTGCTTGAAAAGAAAAGACATTACAGCCTAGATGCATATAACCTATTGAAGTATGACGTTCTTTTTGATCAGAACATTTTTTTATTACATCTTTATTATAAACCTAGGCTATAGAGCTTAAAATCACATAAATCAGGGTGGCACAAGTACAGTAGAACATTGTACATCATGTAGCAGAATATTTAGTTTTTCTGAGCATTTTGAACCAGATATCCAGTGTTTCACTGTTCAGCCAGTTCTGGAGATCCCTCCTCGCCTGAAAAACAAGCCCGTCCCTGACCAGATCATCAAGTCAGTGGTGTCTAACAACAAATGCTAATACAAAGACGTTTGACTATGCTCATTTACTACATCACTCACCTTTCTCAATCATTTCTTTATACTTTTCATGAATATTTTTTTAATCCCTATCCCTGCTTCTCCCTGTTACATAATGTAGCTTCTACAAGTCCAACTATGTGCAGCGTTTCCATTATTCAAGGCCTGTGAGGAAAGGACCTGTGGACCCAAACAATGAATTTGTCGTGAGTTACTCCTTGAATCTCGATTTACAGCTCCCACCACTGGGACTGTGAAAGTATATCATGAGTTTTTGTAAATTTACACTGTCTTCGCTCTCAAATGAAATGTTCCTTCTTTAGCAGATAAAAGTTTTATAGCAAACTGCAGGGTGTAAAGTACACAATTAAAGACAAAAATACCAGCTTATGTTAAAATATTTCAGATGAGCTGATATGATTAGATAAGATAGAGAAGGACGAGTTTGATAAGAGTTAAGACGTATAACACAGTATTCTCATATGGAATAAAACTCATTAACAGATTGTACTCTTTTTCTGTTATCTGCTTCTGTTTGTTTCAGTCCATGTGGATCGAACGCACCACTTTCACCACTGTGTATAAGCTGCCCGGGATCCTGCGTTGGTTTGAGGCTACAGACATAAAACATGTAAGTCTGTGGGATATGTTTTTTTTCTATTCTATGTTTTACTTTAATGTTTGCTGTAAGACATGGGGTCCATCTTGTTTCCCAGCTTACCTTTTTCTTTTTTAATAATGGCTCCTCCAATAAACTACAGAACAGTACAAAAGTTCCATCATTGTCAATTTGCATTTTAATGTGTCTCTGCTCAGTGCAAAATCATCCAGTTTAGTATTTACAATTAAGATCAAATCCCATTCAGATCCTTTAAAACATTTAAATTGTCTTGTAATTAACTGGGAGTAAATCAGATAACAATAAAAGAAAACTGGGTGGTAGAAGTGATAGATGAATACACCCCATTCACTAACCCCCTGACACCCCCAACCTGTCACCACCAAAGTAACTGCAGTCTCCTATGGCATAACCTCCTGGACAGTCAACAACATGGTCTATATCAAAAAAACACACTTTGTACATTAAAAGCTTGCATTTGCTGATTTTGTTTTCTCCTCTTTCCATCATTGTCCATCTCCAGACTACCTTGTCTCCTCTAGAGAATGCCATAGAAACCATGGAGTCCACCAATGAGAAGATTCTGACCATGATTAACCAGTATCAGGCTGACTGGAGCCTACCCATCAACCCGCTCTCCATGTTGCTCAATGGCATTGTTGATCCAGCTGTCATGGGAGGCTTCGCTAAATATGAAAAGGTAAATATTCAAAAAAGATTTAATTGTATCAGAGTTATAATGCAATGGTTTATGAAAGTTGCTTTAGTGGGTAGAAGTCCATCTGAATTTTACCCTTTGAACTGTTTCACATTTTGTCGCTTTACAACCACAAACTGCAATATGTTTCTGGGAGATTTTATAAGATAGGCCAACACAAACTTGTGCACAAATGGGAGAAAAATCCACAGGGCGTTTTAGAAGGAGGCAGTTTACTTTGGCCTAAACTTCTTTGAAATACAGTGCCTAGCAAAAGCATACCCTTAAAGTTTTTTGCACGTTTTTGTCATGTTATAAAGACAAACTTTAAAATATTTTACTGGGATTTTATGAGATGGACCAACACATAATCTCATGGAACACTGTTCAATCTATCATCTGAACGTAAAATATGCCACAACAGCATTTCTGCTACAGGACAACACTTCACAAATCTGGCCTCTATGGAAAAAAAGGCATTTTAGAAAGAATTGTGTACCTTTTTGTGTGCTTTTGAGAGACTAGACTACAAATTAACTGTTTGGCATGCATACAAAATTGCATACTATGTGAGGTAAAAAAACTAACAATGGACATCACCTTGGTAAAACATGGAGGTGTCTGCGTCATGCTGTAAGCTTGCTTTTCATCAGCAGCACAGGTAAGTAGACCAGAGCTGAAGGGGAAGTTCGTGGAGCTAAATGCAGGGCAATACTACTGGACGAAAACCTGTGGATACAAAACAAGACAACAACCCTGAGAAAACATCCAGAGCTACTCTGGAAACAGATGATCACAGACACTCTCCATCTCATCTGACTGAGACTAAAGTATTTTGCAAAGGAGAATGTGCTGTAATTTTAGTCTTTAGATGTGGAAAGCTTGTAGTAACATACCCCAAAAGACTTGCAGCAGCAATTACAGTGAAAGGTGGTTGTAATTCAATTCAATTCAATTCAATTCAATTCAATTCAATTCAATTCAATTCAATTCAATTTTCAATTCAATTCAATTCAATTCAATTTATTTATATAGCGCCAATTCACAACACATGTCGTCTCAAGGCACTTCACAAAAGTCAGGTACATACATTCCAATTAATCTTAATCATTGAACAGTGCAGCCAGATTCTGTTTTTTTTCAAATTGGATAAAATTTTTTCTATCTAAGGAAACCCCAGCAGATTGCATCGAGTCAGTGACTTGCAGCATTCACCCCCCCGATCAGCATGTAGAGACAGTGCGTCACTGGGGTTGATTTTTGCAGCAATCCTCATACTGAGCATGCATACTGAGACGACAGTGGAGAGGAAAAAACTCCCTTTTAACAGAAGTAACCTCCAGCAGAACCAGGCTCAGAGTGAGCGGCCATCTGCCACGACCGATGGGGGTTAGAGAGAACAGAGCAAAGGAAAAAAAGAAAAAAGACGCACTGATCCAGGAGTATTTTCATGGGAAAGGGAAAAGAAAATGTTAAATGGATGTAGCTCCTTTAGTCTTTCACATAGAAAGATAGAACAGATAAACTCTGAGCCAGTTTTTGGTTTAGAGTCTAAAGAGAGCACATAGAGTTAGTTACAGTAAAAGCTCACCCCGTAGCCAGTCTAGGAGAGAAAAGGGTTAAAACTAAAAGACAGGGCCAAAGGGTCATCGTAGAGGGTGAGCTTAAAGTTGTTGCCACAAAAGCTTGGAGGATTCCCCTTCCAGAAAGGTGTTACGGGGTAGACACAGAGTCAGGCCCAGGTGTAGCTTCTAGGAAAGAGAAAAAAGAGAACAAATTTTAAAAGCTGAAAAAACAGCAAAAAATAAAAAATTGAAGAGTAGTGTAAAAAGTAGCGAAGAGGGGTGAAAGTGGTCATTATGTCCTCTAGCAGCCTAAGCCTATAGCAGCATAACTACAGAGATAGCTCAGGATAACCTAAGCCACTCTACTACAAGCTTTTCAAAAAGGAAGTTTTAAGCCTAGCTTAAAAAGTAGACAGTTTTTTCCCATCCAGAGCCCACTGATGGCCATTGTTATACTAAAAACCACAACGATTGGGATACCTCTCTCTGTCAGATTGACCAAAACCATTGGAAAGAGGGGGTCATACAGGTAGCAGAAATGGAGGGTTTTTGGTTTGCACCTAACCATAACTGGGGCCCTTTTAGGCTAAACCTGACTCCCCTTTACTCCACCCAAACAAGGGGAGAAAACGGGGGTAAAAAAAGAAGATAGGGAAAACCTAAGCCCCCCCAAATTTAAAAGTTTATCAAAAAAAGTTTTAAGCTAGCCTTAAAAGAACAGAGTGTCCACCTCACGGACAAAAAGGGGAGCTGGTTCCACAGGAGATGGGCCTGATAACTAAAGATCTCCTCCCATTCTACTTCTAGAGACCCCTAGGACCACCAGTAAACCTGCAGTCTGAGAACGAAGTGCCTTTTAGGAACATTGGGAAAAAATAAACTCTGATGTATGATGGAGCTAAATCATTAAGGGCTTTATATGTGAGAGGAGAATTTAAAAATTCTATTCTGGATTTAACAGGGGGGCCCCGAAAGGGAAGCTAAAAAAGGAGAAATATGATCTCTCTTTTTTTAATTTTCGTCAGAACTCTTGCTGCAGCATTTTGAATCAGCTGAAGGCTTTTTCTGCATTTTTTGGCATCCTGATAGTAAAGAATAACAATAGTCCAGCCTTGAAGTAAAAAATCATGGACTAGTTTTTCAGCATCAATCCTGGACAGGATATTTTAATTTTGGCAATGTTCTGGGATGAAAAAAAGGAAAACTAGAAAAACCCGTTTTAATATGGGATTTAAATGACATGTCCTGGTCAAAATAACACCAAGGTTTTTTTTACTTTATTATCGGAGGTCAATTTAAAACATCCCGGTTAAGTGATTGACTAAGCAGTTTCTTTTTAAAGACTCCGGTCCAAAGACGACAACTTCTGTCTTGTCTGAATTTAGAAGCAGAAAATTTAAAGTCATCCAAGTTTTTATGTCTTCAAGACATGCTTGTAGTCCACAAGGTAGAAAAGTTGTACAAGGTATTAATGAATTCAGGCAAAGCTTTTCAGATTTTGTTTTGTAAAACACTGAAAGCCATGTATAATTTTCCTTCACCACTTTATTTCTTTGTGTTGGTAAGTCACATAATAATAAATAAAATACATTTAGGTTTGTAGTTGATGCATAACATAATGTAAAATAACTTAAAGGGGTATAAATACTTTAACAAGGCACTGTAGAAAATTATTTTGTAATAATTGTAGTCTGAGAATCAGGAAGCAGTTACTCTGACAAAATCTGAAGCCACAGTGGTTCCCTAAAAGTTACTAAACTTCAGGAGCCTTTCTTCCTGCAATACTGAAGATGTCATCAGTATCTCAAGTCTTTATATCTTCCTAAAGCTTTGAAAAAGATTTGGGACAAAGTCTGCACCCATTAATATTGTCAAACATGTTTGATTTTATTCTCAGCACACACTTTTAGTACCTCATCACTAATAGTTTGTGCTAAAATCTCTACCACTTGAATTTTAAAACTCAACTTTGCAATCTGCCAGAGGTAATACCTTTTGTGGTATTCCCTAAACAAATGCTAAACATGTCTTCTGCATCAGGCATTCTTTACTGATGAGTACACCCAGCAACACTCAGAAGATCGAGACAAACTTCTGCGGCTCAAAGACCTCATCGCATGGCAGGTACAGAGCATGTTCAACCAAACATTTGCATATCCACCGTGTTTGAGGTCTTACTTCCATATGTTTGTTCTTTTTACATCATAACATTGTCATTTGTAGATCCCGTTGCTTGGTGGAGGAATCTCTCTGCATGGGAAGAGAGTAACAGATGACCTGCGGCCTTTTCATGAACGCATGGAGGAGTGTTTCAAACAGCTGAAGAAAAAAGTGGAGAAGGAATATGGAGTGAGAGAGTTGGTAAGAATTAATTAAAAATAATATAAGGGGAATAGACGTAGAAGTACTAATTGTGAAATCCACAAGACTGCCTCTGGACGGCTGGGCAAAAGAGTTACTTTGGTAGAGCTTTATAGTGAAGATGTAAATTAGTCTCCCCCTCACAAACTTAGCAATTAAAAAATTCTTAAAACCTCTTGAGTAGAGCATTGATTGGGTTTTATACTATTTAAATGTCTCTACGGCCAAAACAAAGTTGAATCTGTTTTAAAAGAACAGTCTAAATATCTGACCTCAATAACAAATTACACTGATGTTGAACAGATGATGATGTCCTGTTTTATTTAGTCATTGTTGCCTTTTGCTGGTTTATTTTTATAATGCACAGCAACCTTAAAAATCTTGATTTTTTGTGATGCAACTTTTTCTTGTTTCACGCCAAACCCACCAGGAATGTTTGTTTCCAAAAATCTCAATCTTACTCATGTTTCAACCATTTAAACAACTTCTGTTTAAGTTCTTTAAGACAACTTCTGTTTAATGCCACATTAGAGTTTAGTAATCAAAACACAATTACGTGTGGGATGGTAAGTGCCTCCCAAATTGGTTAGCATGTACTGTAGATACCTTCTAGTAGTTGTTGTGAGCAGACTTAGTGACCCCTTTTTGCTGTTCTTTGCTCTTAACTTATTAATTGTCCTCCTCAACCTTGCATTATGTTAAGATAAACTTGGGTTGTAAAAAACTCCTTGTTTTTATTTTTTTTATTAGTCCCCCGATCGTAGACATGGCTGACTTTAGGTGAACACTCTTTTCCAGTGGCAGTTTCCTTACTTATGAAGGCCAAGACACATCTGCCTCACTTCTATCACATGTTTTCACGTTTTTTCCAATTTGAAAAACAGGGTCCCAATCACTGTTACTTTTTATTTTGAGACCTGTTCTCCTACCGAATAAAAGTACTCAAAATAAAGTTAGATTTTTTCTGTATCTTTTGGTATGGGATTGTAAATTATAATAAAATATAAATTAATCTTATGGCTTTGTTACACACCTTTATCAGGGGTGCCAATATTTTTTTAAGTTGCTGTTTATTTTCAGAAACCAAAAAACAGCAAATTACTGCAGTTCTTAATTAAAACAGTATATCGTATTCTGCTCCTCCTTTATACACAGTCAGTACTATAGCGATATACAATTGTATACCCTTCTACATGTTATATATATTTCTCTTTGTTTCTGCAGCCGGATCTGGACGAGAGAAAATCTACACGTCCTCGTTCAATGCTGCGCTCCTTTCGACAGTCCATCATCTCCATCTCTTCACTGCAGGGATCTGAATGTGGAACACCAACCAAGTCTCATGCAGACAGGTAGAATAAAAGTTTAAAGCCATTTGACATTTAACCTTTCATCTAGAGCTACAAAGATTTTCACCAACAAAACAATATTGATATCAACACAGCTGAAAAAAATAAAAGCAATACTTTGAAAGCAAATCAGATTGCAATGGGAAAATATATTCATATATCTGTACTGATATGGAGTGATTAATTTATTTGCCGTAAATAGATTCCACATCATTTAATGGAAATAAAACATAAGTCTTAGTTTTAGAGAGTACATCTGTAATCATGTTGTGTTTTTGTTTTTAATTGCCAGTGACAATACAATCTGAATCTGAAATTGATTCTGATTCTAAATTTAAAGACACCCCAGAAGTCAATGTAAAAAATTGACCTACTTTTATTGTAGGAACTGAAAATGATACTCAATACTTTTAATGGCTGGACTGACGACCTGTCCAGGGTGTACCCCGCCTCCCGCCCATAGATTGCTGGAGATAGGCACCAGCTTCACCATGACCCACTGTGGAAGAAGCTATAGAAAATGACTGACTGACTGACTGACTTTTAATGGTTTCCACATCTTTAAATACATGCCTGACGAGCATGCTCCTAATGCAACTAGGGCTTGTGTCCTGGGCAATCTCCTCCCAGTTCTGGACCGGGGTGTCACTGAGTTCCTGGACAGTCTGAGGTGCAACCTGACCTGGACTGAACAGAACGTCCTAGAGGCTTTCTATTGGGTTTAGGTCAAATGAGCATGGAGGCCAATCAACTGTATCAATTCCTTCACCCTTCAAGAACTGCTTGCTTACTCTCACCACATGAGACCAAGCATTATTGTTCACCAGGAGGAACCTGGGATCCATTGCACCAGTCATTACTAACCCCCACCAAACTGGTCATGCTGAATGATGAAACAGGTAGTATAGACTTCTTCACAGTGTCTACATACTCTTTCACAACTTTCACAAGTGCACAGGGATGAACATTCTAGGATGTGTGAAAAGCATAGTGACCACAGGGCCCACAAAAGGATAATGGGCCTTCAGGCCAGCCTCATCAAGTCTCTTTCTGATTGTTTGGCCAGAGAGGTTCACACCAGTGTCCTGCTGGAGGTCTTTTTGTAGGGTCTGGTAGAGCTTATCCTGATTCTCCTTGCACAAAGGTGCAGTTGGAGGTCCTGCTGATAGGTTAAGGAGCTTCTATTGCATTGTCCACCTTTTCTAGAGTAACCCCCTGTCTCCTACTCTTGAGAATGTGCTGGAAAACACAGCAAACTGGACAAATTGTACAACCTCTACAGAGTTGAGGTTTTGCCTCAGGCTGGCAGTAGTAACACTGACCATGGACACATCCAGTACTAGTGAAAAAAAACAGCAAGAAAAGATGAGGAGGGAAAAATAGCTGTGGCCTCTACCTGTAAATCCATTCCTTTTTAGAGGGATTATCATATTGTGGCCCCTCTACTGCAAATGTCAGTCAGTCATTTTCTACGGGGAAGCTGGTGCATATCTCCAGCAGCCTATGGGCGAGAGGCGGGGTACACCCTGGACGGGTTGCCAGTCCATCGCAGGGCAACACACAAACAACCATGCACACACTCATTCACACACCTAAGGGCAATTTAGAGTGACCAATTAACCTAACAGGCATGTCTTTGGACTGTGGGAGGAAGCCGGAGTACCCGGTGAGAACCCACGCATGCATGGGGAGAACATGCAAACTCCATGCAGAAAGACCCCGGCTGGGAATCAGCCCAGGACCTTCTTGCTGCAAGGCAACAGTGCTACCAACTGCGACACCGTGTCATTTCAACACCTGGAATGTTGAAATGACTTGAGGCTGTAGCCTGAATAAAACATTCGCCTTTAGTCTTTTGCTTTTGAGCTATGTAAAACAGTCTATATTTTAATAATATGCTTTTTTCTGTCTCCTTTTAAGGGACATCCCAGAATCACCAAACTCCTGGTCCTCCACCCTGCCACGCTCCAGCGGTAGTGTTAGTGTGAGCATAGGTGAGGAGAGCGTGGTGACAGTGGGTGATGCAGAGGTCAGACTGAGGAAGAGCAAGAAGAAGAAGAAAAGAAGCAGCATGATTTTCATCACAGAGGAGAGAGAAAGGACAAGCACGCTAGACTGCAAGCGGGTAAGAGTTATTGGCTGTAGAACAAGACAGGAGAATATAAGAACAGACAGATCAGGTGGGGGGTGCTGTGTGTAAATGCTTATGCCAGAAAATGCAAATGCAAAGCATAGGTGAAGTTGTTGAGTTTTCTGTGATCTCTGTCTCCCTCTAGCTGTCCAAGAAGCAGGAGTTCCGCAGTGACACCAACTTGTCTGAGCCAAATAATGAAAATGTGCCGCTGACCCATGCCAACTCTCGATCCCTGCCAGCCATCACAGGTAACAGACACACAAACTAATTCACCTGTCCTGGAAGGCAATATTAAAACAGTAACTCATGGCCCTAAGAGAAAGGTCTGACTGAAAAAAAATACAGGCCATGGTGGGAAAAATACATGTTTACTACAGGCAAGCATGAAAATGTGGCTCTAAATATATAACACACAGCCCAATGTAAAGCAGCAAAAAACAAACGCTGTAATGTTAAAAAAAAAATGTAGCAGTTGCATCTAGTTAATGTCATTTTATCAGTTACATGACCTTGCGCTGGTAGTGGTGCATCACAGCACCGTTCACTGATGCTCCGCTGGCCTCCTGCCACTTTCAGACAAGCTGAGCCAGCACAGGCGACGAATGTTAATACACTAACTTTGATTAGTCCTGCTGGCCACAACTGAGCCAACACACATCTCTGGCAATAGCAGATAATCATCAGTAGGACAGCTGCAAGAGCAAAAATGTTGTCCCAAAAAGTGTTTGCAAAAAACAGGCAGATGAGTCGATTTAAGAAAGCAAAATATTGAGTCCTGCATCTTTCTTTCTGTAGGTCTGTCTCTGTCAGTGGCTGGAGGGGCAGAAGAGGTGGACGCAGCCAAAACCAAGAGGGACAGTAAGACCATGTCCGCCTCTGGGACATCTGACCGAACAGCAGACAGACGCTCAAAGGGCGTCATTAACCTGCTCTTTAAGTCCAAGGTAGGCAAACAAGACAAGATGTTTAATGCTTTTCAATAGCATATTATTTGGTATATATTGGTACCCATAAAAAACATACTAGAGTCAAATACGTACTATGTATACATGTATTGAATTTTCCACTTGTATCTCTCTCGCATCAAAATGTTTAAACAAACACGGAAAAGTGAATGATTAAATTATGCTCACATGCATTTATTTTGATTGTGTATTGTCTTCAATAATTAAAATTATATTTATACTAAATCGTCATGTTTGTTTCAACAGAGCTCCAGATCAGAAGATCCAAAGCCCAGTGATGCAGCCAAAGACCCTAAGAATCATTTCTAAAATGTCCTTCATTAACGGTCTTTTTACTTTACTTTACTTGCTTATCTGCATGTATTTTACCACAAAGTTTAAAACCTCCTACAATATCCAAATTTCCACACTCACTCCCAGTCTCTGTCACTCTCAGCATCTCTGTTGCCTTAATCTAATTGATCCAACCTATCAATAAAGGCTATTTTTATTGGATGACCTTCTTTTTTTTCCTGGTAATTTGAATGACGCTCCGCGGATGCTAAATGCCACATTACAGCTTTTAAATCAATTCAGCTTCTACAAGAACGAGCAAACACAAACCAGCCTCCTGATGCTGCTGTTTGAAAAGCTTCTTATTATATGGTTTCCAGCCCTGTTGTGACAGGCAGTAATGAGAAAGTGATAATTTAGTCAAGTGCTAAGGGTACCATGTCCTCACGTAGGACTCTGAGCTGGAATAACATAGCAAACAGCTCTGATGCACTGATTCAACAAATGAGGAAGACAGGAATAAAATGCAGTCAACAAACGTTGAGATTAAACTGCTGTGTGTTTTTTTTTTCATTCATTCAAGACCATTTAACTTTTATGTATGCTTTTGGCATTATTTGTAAAACATTTCTTAAAATAATACAAGACTGTAGTACATTTGGGTTTGTGTAAACCACTTCAATATGTAGAGATGTAGTTTTCTAAGCATTCTGTGTGATACTGGTTTTACTTGTAAAAGTCTTCATACCCCTTGAACTGTTTCCTATTTTTACTTGTATTACACCACAAACTTTAACATATTTCAGGGGGACTTGATTTAATACACCAACACAAAAGAGGGCATAACTGCATGGTGAAAGGAAAAGGATACAGGATTTTCAAATATTTTATTCGTGAAAAATCTAAGGCATGTTTTTGTATTCAGCAGCCTTGAGACAATATTTTGTAGAGGCATGTTTTTAGGGGTGTGCCTCCAACAGCTTTGCACATAGACATACACTCTTACATTTTCTTATTTGCCCTATAGTTCAAGCTCTGTCAGATTAGATGAAGAGCAGCCGTGAACAAGTCTTACCATTGGTTCATTATTAGATTCTGGTCTGGACTTTGACTAGGTCACTTTGACACATTAATATGCTTTAATCTAAACCATGCCATTGTAGCTGTGATTTCATGTTTAGGGTCATTGTCTTACTGGACAGTGAACCTTTGCCCGGTCTACAGGCTTTGGCAACCTCTAAGTTTTTTTTCTAGGATTGCTCTGTATTTTGCTCCATCCATCTTCCCACACTCTTTGAATAGTTTCCTTTTCCATGCTGAAGAAAGCATTCCCATACCATGATGCTGACACCATTACTTCTTGGCTCTTGGCAAAACTTAAACTAGACCTGTTTTGGCTTTCTTTCAACTGTGGCTTTATTTTTTGCATTTCTTCCATAAAGGGGCAATTTATGGAGTGCACAACTAATAGTTGTCATATCAACAGATTCTTCCACTGGAGCTGTGGATCTCTGCATCTTCTCCAGAGTTACCATGAATCTTTTAGCTGCCTCTCTGATTAAGGTTCTCCTTGCCTGATCTTTCACTTTGGTTGATTGGCTGGTTTGGAAGATTTGTGTTTGTGCCATAGTCTTTCCATTTTCCTAATGATGGATTAAACAGTGCTCCATTAATTGTTCAAGGCTTGTGATATTGTTTCATAACCTAGCCCTAGTATAGTAAAAAGGGCTTGATAAAAAAGCACACCACACTTATTGGACACGCTTGGCAGCGATTTATCATTTTATTTTGTCCTCACAACTGTTTACCACTTTGAGTTGGTTTTCATTGAGGTTTATGGTTGTCACATTCTAAAATGTGTCAAGCCTCAATGGTTATGCCTTTGCAAGGCATTGTATTTCAGATGGTTTTAGGCCTTAAGTTAACTGTCTCTTTGTAAAATAAAGCACTAACCTCATTATCTACTGGCCTTTCACAAAAATAGTCACCTGCTTTGAGAGTAAGGTCAGGAATTTTATTTTTTATTTACCTATTTGAGATTTTTCCCCAGAAATATGCAGAAAGCTTGTATGTTGGCCGTCTGTTTTTTCCTAAATTTAAAACCTGAAACTTCTGCTGTGTAAGGTTGTTTTTAGATTTGTAATTTGCTTCTGTGGTCGTAGATGCCGCTCCAGCGTTACTGTAAAGAATTCACTCTGTAAGTGAAAACGGCCATTAAAAATGAAAGCGCAGCCCAGGAAAAGGCCAGTCACCAGAGATGATTTTGGTGAACCACCCCACGTCTGAAGAACTGAATGGAGCCAGAAAAAAATTAAAATAAACTAAAAGTAGCTCAGTGGGTGGTGAGCAGATTTCTTTTTCAAAGAAAATCAATATAAGCGAGACCTGATTGCCCTCAGGTCCGTTGTGTGGCTTAAAGTGTGCTATTTCGTTCAGCTGTGGGTTGGTTCTGGCTTATTTTAAATCCATGCAGCTACAGCACTCCAAGTCCTGACAGACAGTGAGCAAATGGAGTGGCCAGGTTATTGGCAGTCATCCTTCTATCCTCATTGAATTTAGTGACATTTTAATGAAGATGTTTTGCTCAGTTGTGAAAAGGAGCAGACAGACAGCTGCAATGGATGAATATAAATTAGTAGCTTGTCTAGTCAGATGGGAAGTTAATACCTCTCCTGCTCTAGTAAAGTGACATTAAGTGAGAAAATATAATTTCAGATTAGGCTATTTTAACGATTCATAGATTGGATGAGCATCTCACATTTGCCCTCTGGAGGTTTTATTTCTTCGTGGCTCTCTCTGGGCACTGTACTTTGGAACTACATATAGTCAGGAGGTGATTAAGAGCAGTCGAAGCATGGCTTCCCTACCTTATTAATCCTGCCATTAGTTGCGTTCACACTGACCACAAGGCTTCCTCCCAGCCAATTTAAAGTTGCACAGTAGCCATTTAAAACTCTTGCAAAGTCGTGCCCCATGACTCTCTAGTCTGGAACATGGGGTTTCTGATTAAACTATGTCACCAGCCAGTGATTTCACTCCCAAACACATACATCTAACAAGAAAAGATGGATTGAGTTAGTGGAGTGCCATCCAGTTTATTCTCATAGGAAATAATGGTGGTGCATTGCTTGACTGATAGAGTGATTGATTACCAACGAGATTATTCTGAACAGTCTATAAAATCATGAAAACCAAACAAAAATAATCTCTGATAGATTTCAGAGAGATAAAACAAAATAGCTTGACAATGTGAAAAACAGCCTTTAAATGCATGCAAAAAAAAAAATCACAAGCCTCCTTGTTGGCAGGTGAGATTTCTCAGATAGAAAATCCATCAGAATTGTAGTATTATAAACGTTGCTTCTGCCTCTGACAGGAAGCAAAGTATTTCCTCATGGCTCATCATTTTCATTTACATATTATTTTTCAGGCTGTAGTTAATAAAATGTCACATTTATGGATGGACGGAACTGCACGGTGGCACAGTTATTAACACTGTTGCCTTGCAGCATTAAAAGGTCTGGGTTTGAATGCAGGCCAGGGCCTTTGTGCATGAAGTCCGCACAAGCAAACAAGATACTCAAACAAAGGGGAATCATGACAGTGTCAGAATTATGAGCATTTGATGGAAGAATAAAGGATGTGGTCATTTTAATGCAATGATGTAAAACTATGTTGAAAATTTATCTGGTAAAATTACAGCTTGTTTTAAGAAAATTAAAATTTATAGCTTTACTCTTAAGGCTTTGTCAATAACATGTGAAAGCCAAAGCTGTAGTCACAAAATCTATCCACGAGGGGGCAGTAAAACATAGCTACAGAGTTTCAGCCGATTACTCAGTCCATCTGCATGCTGGTAGTTTATTTTTAAAGGACAAGATGAAAGTTTCAAAATATTAAAATAAGTTTTCCAAAATGCTGTGAAAACATTTGCACAGTACAACATAGATGATCAAATATGCCCTCACGATATGGTTCAAGAGCGTGAGAAGTAAACAAGTGGATTTTTCTGTCGAGAGAGTTTGTTTACTGGAAAGAGAAGCTGTGCCTGTGGGAACTTCAATGAGTTTTCACTTCTACCTGTAAATACAACAACAAAGCCGGGTCAGCTACTGCATCACGACACAGTTCAACACACCACCATGACCAGCCAGCATCATTTTCAAATTTCCACACATTGATTTCATCATAGAAGGATAACTTTTCTGTGGATCTTGTGTATTTATGAAATGCTGCTCCACTGCTGACCACTGAACCTGGAGCTATAAACCTTGGGAGGACTAACTTTCTGGCTAAGGAAAGAACAAAGGGCACAATGAGTATCCTTTATATTTTATACATGAAATGCATTGCAGCTTCTTTTTTATAGTCAAAGGGCGAGAACAAAGTTCAATTTGTGCACAAAGGGCAGTTGTGCTGCTCTTGCAGAATGGCTTTTCTCAGCAGTATTTTGAATTAAAGCTCATCTTGTTCCAGCCAAGGTCTTGAAGTTTAATCTGGTAGTCTTCATAGTGTTTGTGAAGGAGTGAAATGAAGGAGTGTGGGTCAGTGGTATCATATCATTTTGTCCTTGGTGACAGATCACAAACAGAACCTTTGTTAAATAAAGTTCAAAACCTGCTTGTTCATATTTTGTCAAAGTAACCTATAAATATTTTTTCCCAGATATGGTGAAATGTTAGGTTGTCCTTTCTCCCAGAATACAAAATACCTTAATAAGGTTAATTTATAAAATTTTCTTTTTAGCCTCTAGAGTGCAGTGTTGACATTTTTCCAGCAACAGATTCTGTCTTGATCAATGCCTGGCTTGCAGAAGTTGCTGTGTTTGGAACACAAAGTGTTGAATACCCTGCAGAATGGAAATCAAGACAGATAACATGGCCAGCAATCCTCGCCCCCTAACTCCTTTAGTAACAGTTCCCTCTCTTCTTCATGCCTCCCTGTAATTGCCTTGCTCTTCTTTTGTCAACTCTTGTCCCTTCCCTTGACTCGTTCTGGCCTGTTTTGCCCTCCCCTATAATACGCCTTCTGCTCCTTCTGCTTTCTCTGACAAACAGTTGATAGCGAAGGAGATAGTGGAACTGTAGTGTGAGTTTTAATGGGGCTCCCTGATAAACCTCTATCTGACAGCTGATCAAAGAAAACCAGGTTGCTCACATTTCCTCCCTAAAGGATCATATGAAGTAGTCCAGTCTCTACAACAGCAAAGCAGTCCCTGACCATCAAACAACAACCAACATGTTTGGCGGTGGTACGTTATTCTTTTATTATGCTGCTGTGCTGATTTTATACCAAAAGGTTCAACTGCCACCACTGCAACAGGCACCGCAGACCTTATGGCCGCAGCTACGGGCAGCAAGATCGACAATAGATGCGGAGAACATGGTCCACTCGGACTCTATGACTCCAACATCCCCCAGAATCTGGTCAAAGCTCTCCCAGAGGTGGGAGTTGAATACATCCCTGGCCGAGGGCTCTGCCAGACGTTCCCAACAGACCCTCATTATGCCTCTTCAACATTGCGTGGTGGTCAGGGACAGTGCCTCTGGACTGGCAGACTGGGGTGGTGGTCCCCCTTTATAAGAAGGGTGACCAGAGGGGGGTGTGTTCCAACTACAGGGGGATCACATTCCTCAGCCTCCCTATTAAGGCCTATGCCAGCTTATTGGAGAGGAGAGTCCGGCCGAGAGTCGAACCTCGGCTTCAGGAGGAGCAGTGTGGCTTTCGTCCCGGCCGTGGAACACTGGACCAGCTCTATACCCTCTACAGGGTACTCTAGGGTTCATGGGAGTTTGCCCAACCGGTCCACATGTGTTTTGTGGACCTGGAGAAGGCATTCGACTGTGTCCCTCATGGTGCCCTGTGGGGGGTGCTCCGGGAGTATGGAATCGGGGGCCCTTTATTAGAGGCCATCCGGTCCCTGTACAAGCGGAGCAGGAGTTTGGTCCGCATTGCCGGCACTAAGTCGGACCTGTTTCCGGTGCATGTTGGACTCCGGCAGGGCTGCCCTTTGTCACCGGTCCTGTTCATAACTTTTATGGACAGGATTTCTAGGTGCAGCCAAGGGCAGGAGGGGGTCTGGTTTGGGGACCAGTGGATTTCATCTCTTCTTTTGCAGATGACGTGGTCCTGCTGGCCCCCTCTAGCCAAGACCTACAGCATGTGCTTTGGCGGTTCGCAGCCGAGTGTGAAGCGGCTGGGATGAAGATCAGCTCCTCCAAGTCAGAGCCCATGGTTCTCGACCGGAAAAGGGTGGCTTGTCCTCTTCAGGCTGGAGGGGAGTTCCTGCCTCAAGTGGAGGAGTATCTTGGGGTCTTGTTCACGAGTGAGGCAAGAATGGAGCGGGAGATCGACAGACGGTGCAGCTGCCACCGATCCGTCACTGTGGGGACACTGTGCCGGTCCGTTGTGGTGAAGAGAGAGCTGAGCTGAAAAGCGAAGCTCTCGATTTACCAGTCGGTCTACGTTCCTACCCTCACCTATAGCCATGAACTTTGGGTCATGACCAAAAGAACGAGATTCCGCCAAAAGCGGCTGAAATGAACTTCCTCCGTAGGGTGGCCGGGCACTCCCTTAGAGATAGGGTGAGGAGCTCAGCCATCCGGGAGGGGCTCGGAGTAGAGCCGCTGCTCCTCCACATCGAGAGGAGGCAGTTGAGGTGGCTCGGGCATCTATATCGGATGCCTCCTGGACGCCTTCCTAGGGAGGTGTTCCAGGCACGTCCCACCGGGAGGAGGCCCAGGGGACGGCCTAGGACACGCTGGAGGGACTATGTCTCTCGGCTGGCCTGGGAATGCCTTGGGCTCCCCCCAAAGGAGCTGGAGGAGGTGTCTGGGGAGAGGGACGTCTGGGGTGTCTCTGCTGAGTCTGCTGCCCCCGCGACCCGGTCCCAGATAAAGCGGAAGACGACGAGTATGAGTACGAGAAGGTTCAACTTTTATCATGGAAGTCCACAGAATGTTTATCCAAATGTTTTTTTGGTAAATATCAGGCGGGCCTTTGTGTTCTTCTTGGCCAGCAGTGGTTTTGACTTTGGAATAATGGAAGCCATTTTTGCCCATTCTCTTTCTTTTTAAATCCTGTAGTAATGTAGTTAAGTCATGTATTTGCACTTACATTCGGTGCTAATCTAAAAACAGAAACAGCTGACAAGTGCTATAACACTTATATTGTCTACAACTAAGCACTGTGAGGTCAGCACTTTCCTCTTAGTTTGATCCGACAGCTCACCAGTGTTTGAAATTAAAGTCTGGAAAGCAGAATCCATGTCAGCCTGAAACTTGCTTTATTAAAGAGAAACTAACAAGCATGACGTTCACAAGTAGCTACAGGGTTCGACGGCAGCAGATCGGTATGAGTGGGTTAGATATTGACCACGTAATTGGTGATGGCTGGACTGTCTGTAAGCCGAGACAGAGAGAGATTCCACAGGAGATCTGTTTGTGTGTATGTGTGATCTGTGACACAGACGTATGCTTGGCATAATGGTGATGATGATCTGTGTGTGCCAGCCAAACAATGCCTCCAGAAAAAAGGAAATGAAGAGAGAACAAGATGGGGGTGAAAAGGAAAAGATTTGTTTTGGAAGACAAAAGATGCTTCTTTGGAATATGTCGGGGTTCTGGGTATGAGTGTTTTTGTCCTGCCTGCTATTGTCTGTGTTTAGCCCCTAGAAGGTGCTGGTGACCGTGATGTGAGGAGACAGGTGTACACCATTCCTGATGATTATCCCTGGAGTATTTAAGCAGGAAGCAGCCAGCATCTCATTGCTCGAGTGTTAGCCAACCGTGTTCTATGCCGGAGACGACCTGGCCTTTACCCAGACTTGCCCCCGGCTGGCTATTCCAAGTGTTACCTCGTTTCTCGGACTACAGATGAAACCTGAAGGACTACAAGCCACAACCAAGCTGTGGATCAACCGGATTTATTCACCAGCTGGCCGCTACCAAGCTTCCTCCACCACACTCCACGTCCTACATCTGACACAGATACTGCAGAGCCAAACCTCATCCTCCTAGATCAAGAAACTAAAGGCAACCTTCGTACCAACCTTTGCTGCCCTAAGCTGCTTCTAGTTCCCCGCATTACTCTCCTCCTGGCGGTTCTCATTCCAAAACCTAGTAAGACAGAATTATCAGTCAGTTTCTGCTTCTCAGGTAAAGCCATTACTCACGTTCTGTTTTCTTTCACACAGTTGGCAAGTTTTCCTGACCGGTACAGACCAGACAACACCTTTTCTCAAAATAAACCTAAAACAATGACAGAATAAGGCTAAATTTGGATTGAAAAAAAGTAAATACAATTTTACTTAAACTTTATCTTTCAGACCTACAGTTGAAACCAGATATTTACATACACTGTGTAAAATGACATTTGTTCTCTTCATAGTCTGACATTAAATCAGGCGAAATGTTCATTATAGGAAAGATAATGTTTTGAAACTGTTTTATTACTTTCAGTATCATTCAAATCATTTCAAAATTGTTTAGAGGCAAGACTACTATGCCTCCAAATAATTTGAGACAGCTTTCAATCGGTTAATTCACAACATTTGAGTTAAATGGAGACAACCGTGGATGTATTTCAAGGCAGACATCATTGAAAAATCCAAAGAAATCAGCCAAGATTTCAGAAATAGAATTGTGAATCTTCACACGTGTGGTTCATCCATTGGTTCAATTCCCAGGTGTCTGAAGCAGTCACTTTCAACTGTTCAAACAGTTAAATGACAGTATAAACACCATGGCACGTCTAGCCATCATACTGTACAGAAAGGAGATGGATGTTTGTGTCCCAGAGATGATTCAGTACAGAATGTGCATCAACCCCCAAATAAAAGCAAAATATCTTGTGAAGATTCTGGCTGAATCTGGTAAGAGAGCATGATTATTCACAATGAAACGAGGCTATAGGCTCTACCATGTGCTGCAGGGCCACTCAGTAAGGAAGGGACAATTACTCCAAAAGAAAAAAAAAACACAGATTACAGCTAGCAAATGCACTCAGGAACAAAGACCTAAATCTTAGGTGGCATGTGGTCCGATTAAATAAAAATTGAACAGTAAAGTATGCATGGGGGCAGCATCATGTTGTGTGACCCAAAGTGTTCTGACAAAATAGCAAATGGCTTAAGGACAACATGGTCAATGTTTTGAATGCGCCGTCAAAAAGCTCTGACCTCAGTACCACAGAACATTTGCAGCTAAAGCTGAAAAGATGTGTGAGAACAAGAAATACTAAAGAAATGTTTGTCAACAACTTCAATTAAAGAAAGATTTAGATTTCTCTAATATGCTGAAAATAATAAACATAAATAATTTTGGTAGTACTAACTGACCTAAAACAGGCAAAGTTTAGTCTGATTCAAAGTCAGAGGGTGAGGAAAATTTACAAATGTACTGACTTTTTGTCACATTAGTCTTTCATATATTCTCTCTACACATACCTTGTCTCCTTCAAGCATTAAATCAGTTGCACATTTATCTAAAGCTCCATTTATCTTTAAGATGTTGGATGCAGCTGTTTTTGTGTCTGCAAATTGCCTGCCTTTCCAGGCCATAACATGTGAATCCTTGCTCTGCCAAGGGATATGAACAACCTAGCTCATCCGTGCTTGAAAACTGGAAAGGCTAGTTAAGACTTGAGGAGAATAAAGTTGAAAGCTTTTTGAGGTAACAATCTGTAGTGTAACATTAGTTGCCCTGTCTTTCACCTAAGTGAGGAGACAATTAAACTGTTTTCCTTTAATTCTGATCAAAGACCTCTGCTTATTCACAAATTTCTGATGTAGAACTGTGAAATTACTGGGATTTTGTGGAGATGGTGAGCTTTACATCACCAGATCATGTCTTCTGGTTGTGAACTTTTCCATTTTCACATATCAGAACCTTTTTAAGACTGGGCTGCAAGTAGCTTAAGAAGAGCTTCTCAGACCTGTCTCAAAGTAACTTCTTCATTCCCCCCCTTCATTCTATATTTATATCAATATAAATATAGATATTTATAAATATTTCATATTTATATTATTTCAGCAACAGGACAATTCAAGGTGCTTTTCATGTTGGCAAAACAACATTAAAAAGTACACTGCAGCAGCATGATTAAGGAAAGTAAAGTAAAGAAAAGTAAAGAAAAGTTGGGCTACAGATTGAAATTAATTACCTCAACTTTTTTTAAAAATTGTAATACTAAGCAAACCCTTCACAGGAAAAAGTAAATTTTTACCAATTTATTGATGCACTCTGTGCTTTTTAGTCCACATTTTTTTAACCGTCAAATCAAAAGTTCCCCCCTAGGAAAGAGGTAAATCCTTAGAAACCTTCTGACCCAGTATGGGTCTGGGTAATGAGGGAATATTCCTTTAAAACTTGTCCACGTCTGGACCAATAGTCAGAGCCTTCTAAGGCTTCTAGAGCCTTCTTGTAACCCTTCCCCTAACATCTTGTTAGAAAGCCCAGCTCAGCAGTGGTCAGTCAGGTCTACTGCAGTGAACTGCTTCTCACTACACACACCGAGGTCCGTCTCGTTCAGTTCTAAAGTGGAAATTCCAAAATCACCATTGTCCCCAGTAGAAAACAGTGAAATAATTTTAAACATTTAATTTAATTAGCAGAACCTTATAAACTTATATAATTAAAAAAAAAATGTAATTTGTATTTTTTTATTTTTAGGCCATGTTAGAGTTAGAAAGCTGATAAACACAGACAAGTGTAAAATAAGACACAAGGTGAACCAAATAAGTTTGACTTGCAAGGGTGAGACAGTCCTCTGCCAGAACAGCGACTTCCTTCTCACAAAGGGAAAATCCTTGCACAAGCCTTTTATTTACATCTCAAATTCCTACAAGCAAAAAGCGGGAATTGGTTCAGCCAATTCTTACAGAGATTTCAACCTAAAAGTGTAGTCAGTCCCATATATGGTATACGCTTGTCATGTCCAGAGAGTGATCCACTCCAGACCGCATTCCTTAACCTTCCACAAACATTTGTTCACACTAAAAAAGCAATCATAGGAATTAGAAATCATCTTAACTATAGTAGAACTTCAGACATAAACATGATTTAGAGGAGGTTATCTCTGTTTGTTTTCACAATCCAACTTCGGTCAATACACGCAACTCATGGCCATAAGTCAGGAATGAAACACCAATACACATCAAAAGTTTCACTTTTTTGGGCTCAGTAAACCGCCTCACTTCTTGTGTCTGTCTCTAACTCTGTTCTGTGCCCCTTCCTAAAGCAGCTTGAGCAGTGACTAATTTCCAATTTCCAGTTTGACTGACCTCATACTTGGATAAACTAATCATCATTTTATCCTAGCTTCTTCATAGAATGACCTTTTAGTAAACTCGACTCATCTTCAAGACACTTAGCACCAGAAAGAATGGCTCCAAGCAGCCCAAGCTCACTTTCAGCTATATGTCCTGTGAATATTGATAAGGACGGGCCACCATCACCTACACCAAATTCAAGTCTTGTAGTTTTGACTGTTTAGCCTGCCTGAACAGCCCCTGGACCACCCTTCCATCCGTCCAGTTTAGGATTGTACTTTTTTTTGTCACTCTAATAGATCTATTATGGTATGATGGATTTTATGTTGGTTTGTTATGTGTGGTTTGTGTTTCCTCTTTGTTTTGGTTTGTTCTGTGTGTCTTCTCTTCTCATTCTCCCTCATTAGATTTCTTTAACTGTCTCAGTTTCCAGCTCACCACATCTCACAGTCATCCAGCAATTACATTCCCTGTTTTTCTCAGTTCTTTGTTAGATCGTCTTGGTACTCACCCATGTCCAGTTTGTAATCTTCCTAGTTATAATTCTGTTTGCAACCTGCCTCCCTTGTGCTTGCTTTGGAGTTGTCAAAATACCCCGAATGCATCTCCACACATTCCTGCCCAGCATTTCTTTATTATATTTTCATAAACTTGAAGAATGTGTCCAGTGAGGGAATCAAGGGCTTTTGATTGGTGTTTAAGGGTTTGTTTGAGAATACAGTTGTTATTAGAAAGCAGTTCCAAGTTGTCATTAATGTAAAATGGCTCCAGTGATGCACTGGTGAAATGAGCATACGTTCTGGGGGGAATTGCCATGGGTATCTGACTACTCTCTGATTAGGCAGTCACCACTAGAGGCCTGGTTGCCACAGTAACTGTCCTCTGTCACGTCGGCGTCTTATTTGCTTCCTGCTGCTCTGCACTATCTGCTGTGTTTCTGCTCTTTTTATATGCTGTTATTTTCCTTTTGTTTCCAAAGGACAAATGTTGGCAAACTTGCTTTGGATGAACATGCATTTGTGTGTCTTCATTTGTGATGATAGTGTGTTTATTTGTGTGTGTAAGTGACAGGGCAGTTTTGTTATCAGTCGTCCAGGGTGGCCATTACTTTCCCTGGTGATGGACTGTGATGGCAATCTGTTACAGCAGCTAAAGTCTGTCAGGACCTAATTGAACATACAGAAAGACAAAAGGGCATTCCCACATTATTCTTCCTTCTCTTCCAAACAAAAATCACTTTTTTCTCCTACCAGTGTTTACTCTGCTCTTGTTTCAGTTCTTTTGCAATTGTGTTCAATGTGTTACTTTCACTTTTATGCTTCATTAATAACCATGATTATGAAAGTTCTTTATAGGTCAATAGATTAGGTAAACATGAGCTCAGATTGATGAGACATGTCACATTATGCTTTGATATTATTCAAATAACACAATTAAGTCTGATTTTGATATAGAACTACCTTTAGTGGAAGTAAACCACCATGTTATGTTGTCAAAGACCTCAATAGATTGTGTAGCCCACTCATTCGACTTCTATTTTCATTTACTAAATTTTGAGGCCGTTTATTTCACTGGTCTTTTAAGGGTCACACTTTAGGATTTCCACAAGTTAATGATCAGAAGCAAGATCCAAAGCTCAACTGTGGGAGCAAAAAATAAGAGAAAAACCCAAAAACCAAACACCCCCAAATCATAACAATTTTGTTTGATTTTGCCAATTTATAAAATCTTTATACAGCAATAAAACCATGAGAAAATATTCAATGAGGTCTTTGAATTCAAGATATGGAATTGAAAATATTTGATAATCAGAAATAAATTATTATTATTTTTTAAAATCACTTTGGAGTTTTTTAGACCATTAAGTGGATGAGTTCTTCTTTAATGCCACACCTGGCAGGTAAAAACTCTCCTGACAGAATTCTGTTGACATACACTGTTTTGCCAAAAGTATTGGGTCATATCCACCAAATCAATGAATTTCGGTGTTATGATCACTCCCATTGCTGCAGGTGTATGAAGTTTGGTGTGGAGAAACTTCCCTGTATGGAGTCCTGACCTCAACCTTCTTGAACACCTTTGGGATGGATTAGAGCATAGCCTGTGGAAGATGTTTACAGAATGGTTAAAGTTTCTATTGCTGGCAATGGTGGGTCCATCAACAAATTAGACTTATAGATTAAGAAAAGGATGTCATCAAAGTTCATGTACATGTAGAAGGAGACTGATAAACACTTTTGACCAAATTGCAGGCAGGAGGATGGGAGCCGCATGGTGAGTTGACAAGATTTATTAAGAACTGAAAATACGTACACAGGGAACGCAGGCAGGGTTACAGGCAAGAACACAGAGACGTAGAACTGGAAGCCGGTTGCACCCACAGCCCTGGAGAGTGGTACAGGAACTGGCGGAGCGCTGAAGATCTGCAGTGGCAGTTCATCTTCGAACGCCTCTAGAACATGAACTGTTACAGAAAGGCGCTCCTCTGGACCAGAAGGCGGTGCAGTAGATGATGATGTTGGAGCCAAAAGTGTAGGTGATGAGGACGATAATGTCTGAGCCAGGAGTGTAGATGATGATGATGCTGATGACTGAGCCAGGAGTGTAGATGAAGAGGATGCTGATGACTGAGGCAGGAGTGTAGATGAAGAGGATGCTGATGACTGAGGCAGGAGTGTAGATGAAGAGGATGCTGATGACTGAGCCAGGAGTGTAGATGAAGAGGATGCTGATGACTGAGGCAGGAGTGTAGATGAAGAGGATGCTGATGACTGAGGCAGGAGTGTAGATGAAGAGGATGCTGATGACTGAGTCAGGAGTGTAGATGACGATGATGCTGATGAGTGAGCCAGGAGTGTAGATGACGATGATGATAAGGAGGGTGATGATGACTGAGCCAGGAATGTAGATGAAGAGGATACTGATGACTGAGCCAGGAGTGTAGATGAAGAGGATACTGATGACTGAGCCAGGAGTGTAGATGAAGAGGATGCTGATGACTGAGCCAGGAGTGTAGATGACGAGGAGGCTAACATCTGGTCAGGATGAGCTGAGGCGTCGAGAAGACCCTCAGTAGTGGAACCACGTGCTGAAGGGTCTAGCTGACCTCCAGCGGAGACTGAAGCAGATGCTAAAACATCTAACTGACCTCCAACAGACTCTGAAGCAGGTGCTAAAGCATCTAGCCGACCTCCAGTGGAGACTGAAGCAGGTGCTGAAGGGTCTAGCTGACCTTCAGCAGAGACTGAAGGAGGTGCTAAAGAATCTAGCTGACCTCCAGCAGAGATTTAAACTAGAGCTGAAGCATCGAGCCGATCCTTGGAAACAGGTTTGACGATCTCATTCATCCTGCAGTGCTTCAGCTGGTTCGCAACCTCCGCCAAGGCGAACTAGGAGAATCCAGGAGGTGGAGATACAATTCAGTGAGAACCTTGCCCCTTTTAACCGCCTGATTTATTCGGTCCAAAGGGCTAGAAAGATCTGCTGCAGACGTGGAAGGCTGGCGACGACATCTTTGGCTGAGGAGGAGGAAACAGAAGACACAGAGACGGGAGGTGGATCACAAGGCTGTGGCGGATGTGAGGAGCCGTGCCGACCCGGGCAGAGAAAGTGTGAGGCACCAAACACAGGCTCCAGTGGCGAGCTGGAAGAGGAATGGCGGCATCCTCGGCGCAGGGTCGGAGACTCACTCCGGGAAGGTGGAGAGATGTAGCGCAGCGGGAAACATCAAACAGCTGGTAGACAAGAACTGCACAACACCGGGAGAGAACTACTAATTAACGTGAAGAACATGGAGAGCAGGAAGGTGACCAGAACACAAGAACACAATGACTAGACTTAACATAAACAAGAGGAAACCAGATCTATCAGAATATAACTAAACACATCTAACACCGGAACACAGAAAGCAATGAAACTAACCAAAAAGCAATCTAAATAAACCTAAGCAGAAATGCACCTGGTTAAGCAGAAAGTAAACGCAAAAACAAAGACAGATCCTGACATGTTTGGTATTATTTAAAAAAATGTTTTATTACTTGCCTTTCACTGTTGCATTACTTCAATAACAGCATGAAAGAAAAATGTGCTTCAAAGGGAAGAGAATATGAGGTATTTTTGTCTTGTGATAGGATTAGGACACTTGGAAACCTGTTCATAACAGAAACCTACACAAACAACAGATTACAGAAATATGGAAACAACTATGACACCATTAGACAAATATAACATAAATCAGACACGAGATATAATTAATTTTATGCTACTCTAGTTCCATAAAAAGGCTTCTCACTTAAAACAGACTAAGAGAAGATTTTTTTTTTTTTTGGACTGGAGTACACACCGAAGCAGTATGTAGATATAAAAGTAGGACTAGCTTAAGTTAAGCAACAAACACTGAAGGATTACCAATGAAAACTCCAGAACGTCTAGATCCAGGAGAGGCGGTCTCTGATACAAAGCAACAAAACACCAGCCCTCCCACCTCTGCTTGGCTGCCAGATGGATGCTGAGTTCTGGACGGCTTGCATCGCAGAAAGGCAGAGCAAGAGTCACAGCTAACTGCTGCCAAATGTGAGGATGGCAGATTATTTTCCTCATGGTCCAGCTGTTTAGCTCTTTTTATATGTTTTTCACTCAAATGTTGGTTTGGCCCGTTGCCTCATGACAATGAAAGGTATTGCAAAAAAGCAAATCGAATGAACAATTGATGAGTGCTGAAATACAAAATATTTTTTTAAATCAAGAGGTTTACATACAATTAATATTTGCATGCATTCATTCATTTTAATTTGGAGCTTTTAAAGGATTTATTTCAACTGGCATAATTATGGTTCTGGCATAATTATGACTGAAAATTTGACCACTCTACTTGATATCAGCTTCCTCTTCTTCTCAGACATATTAAATCTAATTTAAATGGATTGGTTTGTCAGCACTTAGCTTTTAACCATCGGCCATAGGTTTATAATAGGGTTAAGGTTGAGACCATTCCAGAAGTTTAATGTTAGCTGCATTATCCATCTAAAAGCAGTTCTGATGGATCTTTGGGGCCATTGTTCTGTTGCAACATTTGCTTGTGCACTGGTTTCAAGTGGTTTCAACTGGATAGCTTTTGACCTGAAGCAGAATATTCAGTCTCCTTTGTGCAATGCATCAGACTGAATGTTTGTAAAGTGTTTTTAGGTTCAAGAGCCTCACCTTGACCAGAGGTGTTCCAACATATTCCAGGTGATGAAAGACTTGGTTATTCCTGGGTTGTTCTTGGTCATCCTTACCATTTTCTTTCTCTGTTTTGGTCAGAAGGTTGAAAGATAGACACTATATGGTTACTAACATGACAATGATCCCAATCACACATCAAAACTAATTTGGGAATGGATAACACAAGATGACATTAACCTCCTGGAATGGCCCTAAATGTCTTTAAGTAATGCTTAAAGTCTGGTCCGTAAAAGGAAACCAACCAATATAAATGAGCTACATCAAATATCAAGCAAGAAGAAATATGCCAGGAGCTTGTTCAAAGACTACAAAAACCTTGTGGTTGAGGTGTAGTTTACTAAAGGACATTTATGAAATTTCAGTGGGCTTATATGAACAATATCTTTTTTGAATCATAGAAAATTCACAGTAAATCCTAACTTGCCCACCCATGTGTTTTTAAGCCTTCCATCTGGAAAACAAAAAGTACAAATGCATTCATTAAATGCGCAAGTGTATTTCACATTTACACCCATGGTAAGTGCCGTCTCTGTGCAGCAACTTACAAGCACACGTGGAAGTGAGCTGTTCACGTTACTGCTGTTATGTAATTAAAGAGATAGTAAAAAGATAATAGTGCCCCTGTGTGTTTTTAGTTGTTATTTTGTGTCTAGATGGTGATCCACTACATTTTTATCATGAATGGAGTGTGTGTATGTATGTCTCTTTGATGTAACGTGTGCAACACAAAAGTGCAGGCACCATCTTTCCCAGTTCTCTCAGATTTAAGCCACAAGTGCACAGCCTGCTCTCATCTCTCCAACTGTTATTTGACAACCAGCAAGATAAAAGGGAGGCCAATAAAAGAGGACAGCAGAAAAAGACAACAAAGGCAAAAGAAACAGGCAGATTCACTCAAAACAAACACTGGACAACCAACAAAAGGTTTTAGGTAATTCAGAAAAAATGTAAAACTGAATAAAATCTTTCAGAACACAATGACTAAACTTCTCAAAAACATTACCAAAACTAAAAACGACATGAAGGAAATTCTGTCTTGGAGAAGGTTGGTCAGGTTTGTACTGAATGCCAAGCAAGTACAAATCTACACTCAAAACCCATTTGCTAGTCCCTCTGTCTTGATATCAGCCTCCAATAGTGTGTTTGCTGTAAAGATCAGCCTCAGTATATGTGATCTGCAAAATCTAGATAGTCTGAGGTTCCAGAATATGCTGGGGGAAATAAATTAGATGGAGGTATTTGAGGTGGCCAACAGGTCAGGTTGCCTCAGGGGTTGTATGGTCATGTTGAAAAAGAAACATAATAAAATCATCAGAGCAAATTCGAGCTGGGTTTATCAAACTGAGGAAATGTCAGCAGCATCAAAATAAATCAGCATCAAAAAATAAATTGCTTCATCAACACTATGATGTATTCATTAAGGTAAAAATAAGATTTTTTTTTTTAAATCACGCTTAATTGCTTTCTGTTTTGCGTCCAAGAAACCAGATCTTCCTAGCAACCCTTTTAGGTGGTCTAGGTTAAAGTTCTGTCAATGCTTTCTGAGTCCTTTTGTCTTCTGCTTGTTGCATAAGTGAACCACATAATAAGGGAAGAGCTTAAAAAAACCTTAGCAGGTGAAAATAATTTGAAGATTACGTTTTATTAAAACAGGAAGATGAAAGGCAAGTCTACTACAACTTTAAAAGATCTTGTTAAAGTCCAGAAGACATGTTTTGTAGACCACCATGGACTACTTAAGCAGTTGTCAAAGGTAAGTAGGGCTTTTCCAGCAGAGCACTGTATTGTGATAAAAGGAGATGTGTTAAAGGTGTGAATTCATGCATTCCAGTTTCCCTGTTTTCTTCAGCTTTCATGCTGGAGGTGATGTTGTGTTGCCCTGCAGAGGAGATTTTAAAAGGTCCGACTGAGTTGTGGTGTCATATCAGAAGGGAAAGTTTGTGCTTACATGAATTCATGAAAGACTTTTGCTAAGCATTAGAGTAAAAAAAAAACAAAATAACGAAATGAATTATTGAATTTCATTTTTACAAATCCAGTTGTTTGTACTGATTAATTACTCTGCTGTTAGTTTAGTTATTTTTGCCTTTTTCATCTTTTTGTTTTCTTTTCTTCTCTGCGCTGCCTCACTCTTTTTTTCACTCCTCTAATCTCGGGTGTTGGAAATGGAGCGAGCATCTGTTTTCAGCGATAGCGCAGAACATTGTGAGGTATTACCCAACTAAAGGGGCAGATATTTCCCTGAGGATTACATAAAGACCAAATATGGTGGAAAAGAAGCAGTAATAGTGTGAAAGGAAGTGGAACAACAGACTTATATAGCATCTTATCTATATATACTTTTTTTGCTTGCTCAGTTGTCCTGATATTCGATTACAACCATAGTTGTAACAGCGAAAAATACAAATTACATTTTTGGAAGAAACCATTCTGGATATGTTCAACTTATTTCAAAGTATCTGGTGTGCCTTTTGTTAGAGAAACAATATATTTTTTGCATTTAGTTGTTTGTCACAAACAACACTGCTAAAAGGGTGCTTTATTTATTCAGTCACCAATCTGTGATATTAAACCAATCAACCAAACGATATTGAAAATTTTATGACCTTCATTCACGAATTCAACCCAAATACACAACATGAAATCTAGCAGAAGAAGAACAAAGGAAGTGCCATTTCTTCCTCTGTTTGCCTTTTTTGCTGGTAGCATCATTACTTTTTTATTGCGTTGTCAAATTGTTAAACCTAAGGTACAGATGTAGAAACACAAGAGTTGCTATTAAAAATCTCTATTTTAAATGTGATTTTTTTTTTTTACTCTGAACCTTTTAACTACCTCAGCCTGAAAACACATGTCATAAATAACTATATTTGGGAGGTTTTAACCCGTTAAAGGCCAGTAAATTTATCCAGTGCCACTGTTTTTAATAATAATAATAAAAACAAAAATAAAATCCCTAGTATTGGATTTTTTTTGCACCCACACCGCTACCCAATATCAGCAGTGACACCCACTTATTTCAGTATCAAGGCACCCTTGTACAAAGCTGAAATATATGAAATTCTGTTCCATGCTTTGAATGTGGAGAAGCTTCTGCCATCTGCTGGACAAACACAAACATTAAAAGTCGACAGCTAGTAGTCCAAAATGAAGTCTCGACGTAAAGAATGTTTTGTTGAAGTTGATATAAATGTGGGTTTAAAAACTTATTTTTAGGTGGATGTTATTGTGACATTTTTCATCCTTAGAAGCAAAGGTGTCTGTGTTTGCGTAGCTTAGCCATTTTAGTGTAAATGAAGAAGCTGAGATGACAATTCTAAACTTTTCAATAAATATGTCTGGGTAAATTTAAGCTATCTTCATTCAACAATCCCAAAACGGCTTGAAAATGTAAAAGAATGTTTTATTTGCTCTGTGGGCGACCATTTGTTTAAGACTGGTTAAAAAATCATACACTAAATTCATGCAGAACATCATGTGTTATAGGAATAAGGTAGCAGGGTCTCCCGTGGACAAATTAGCCTCAGGGAAGGGTCAAGTTAAAAATTAGTTCAGGATCTCTATGGTGAACAACCAGAAAAAGACCACAGATATTGGCAAATCTTGCCTGGGTTAGGTATACCTCGGCATCCTACTTTGACATAAGCCTGGGCAGGAGGGGTGGGTAGCTCGCCAGCAGGAAGTTAAAGAAAATAATGCACTATTAATGAAAAGTTTTGTAAGGTTGCTAAGCAAAATGTTTATAATAAAGCAAAAAAAGAGATAAAGGAAAAGGAAAATGACTGGGTTTACATAATTTGAGAAGACTACATTTAATTTACCACCATTCAGCAGCCAGAAATTATCAGCATAAGCAATTCAGCAGCAATATCATCTGTTGTTGGGGGCATTGTTTCCCTCTATGAAAGACAGATACCAGACACATTGTGCTGCACATTAATTCAGATGCTGTTTGTATCTGCTAGTGGATCTGAGCTGCTTTGACTGTAGGAGGAGATGGAGACAGATTACATCTTTCCCTCACCCAGCTCCTTATCACAGCAGCTGCACTTATCTACCCCGAGTGGAACAATGTTATTAGAAGCTGGAGAGTGAGACAGCAAGAGGGCAAATGAATGGAGATGGTGAGATGGAGAACGGAGAGGTTAATTGATAAAAGTTTAGAGTCAAAGTTATGAATCAGAGATTATAGGTTAGAGAATAAAGCAGAAGTCTCCAAAGAAATTAGACTTTGGGTCTATCAACAGCAGATTCCATATGAAACATTGAAAATGAGGTACAAAATGTAAAGGACACAAATTTTAGTTCAGCAGTGCCGTTTTTATGTTATGCTATCAGGAAAATATTCAAATGTCTTCTACAACAGATGTTTCATTGATCCATTTTTTAAAACAGCAGGATGAGTTAGGTTTCAGTGGGGTATTGAGACTAATTGCCAGAGATTCTTCACAATCATTTGACAAGTAAACAAAACCTCTGTGGCTTCCACACTTGGAGCATATCTGCTCTAGTACACATGAGGCCGCTGTATAGTTAAATACTTTCTACTAGTCCAGCTGAAGCTTCTAATTGTGCCCATATTCATGTTTTCAGGTAAGCCTGTGTGTGTATGTGAGACTGTGAAAAGAGGGACAGGGGTTTTAATTATCTTGGTGTTTGTGCATATTTTGATTATTTCCTATGTTCCTATTGAATTCATTTTTCGGGGTTTATTAGTTAAGGAGATATTCTCTTAGTTTAGACTTTGGTGTTTGGTTTCTTAGTTCATTCTTTTGTTATGTTCTTTATACATTTAGATCTATTCCTCTTAGATCTCTGTTTGTCTTTCTACTCATTTCTTGTAGTTAATTTGTATCTCTTTTCAGATCCACTTATGGTAATCAGTCTTCGTCTCTCACCCTTAGCCACCGTGCAATCACATTTATTCTACTCACCTGCGCCTCCTTGTCCTCTCCATTGCCTCCACCTGTTCCACCTCCTTCATAAGATCCCTGTTTGTCATTGTTTCCTGCCAGATTATACTGTTCTGTTCATGCCTTTCCAGCCTATGCCTGCCTCCTGACAGTTTTTTGCTGGTGTCGCTCTGTAAGTTTTTGGTCTCATTCATTAAATTGTTTCAGCTCACCGTGCTGCTCCTGCCTGTCTGTCTGCCTGCATTTGGGTCCATCTTCATGTACCACACATCATTGCAAAGAAGGTTAAGGAGAATTGTTAAGAACTTTAAGAACAGCTTTTAACATTGGATGCTTGTTTTGCAAAAACATTAAACAAAGTCAACATTGTGTTTATCAAGGTTCCTTGTTTTACTCAACCTGTGTACTACAAACCAAGGTACTGTCACCTCTAATTGCACGGGGGAATTTCAGTCAATATTTACAATAAAATGGTTTCTAAAATCTGCAGTCATTTTTTGCATCAACACATTCCCCTTATTCCAGCTAAGCATTGCAACAACTGTGATCATGTCAACAAATTAAAATTGGTTACAAGAAAAACACAATCCATTATTTTTCCCAACAAACCCTAAATATCAATGCAGTACAGCTGAATTATTCTCCAGTTTTCACTACACACCACTTCTCACACAACTCCTTAAATTAAAGCTGCACTGCTCAGCACTGCACTTTAACAGTTTCTGTTACTCTACTGTGGATTAAAGGTATTGACAGACGTTTTAAAAAATGTGCAAAATAATAGTATGCATTACATTGCTCTGAACTAATTTGAAAGCTTGAGTTGTTTTCAAAATGGCTGAGATTATCTGCTTGAATTTAGTTCAAAATACACTACCAGTCAAAAGTTTTAGATACACTTTCCCACTTAACGGGTCCCCTTATTGTCATGGCTATTTACATTGTAGATTTTCACCAATGGAAACACAATTGTGAATGAAAACACATGGAAGTATGTGATAAAAAAATAGTGTAAAATCACTAAACATTTTTATATTTTAGATTCTTCAAAATAGCCACCCTTTGCTTTTATGATTTGCTATCTTGGTATTCTCTGCATGAGCTTCATCAGGTGGTTGCTACATAACTCCATATGTGTTCATTCACAGTTTTGATCCCTTTGGTGAGAATCTATGTACAATGTAAATAGGATAATAAAGAAAACCTTTAAATGAGAAAGTGTGTCTAAAACTTTTGACCGATCAAATCATCTTTCCTTAATTTTTGATGAAAGCCAGAGTCTAAGATTTCCTAAGCACTCTTGTGTTTGCACTTTCTTTAATAAGAGTGTGTGTTTTCATGTCCATGTTTGTGTCTGTGTATATTGGAAACCTGACAGTGATAATAGGTTTCATAAATTACTAGGAGGTCCTTGCAGAGCCTGCTAGCTGATTAATCAGCTGTTATGCTTCTCCAAGGGCTCTGTGAGCACTTTCATATAATTATTTCAGTGAGGCGTAAACCTCTTTGGGCACATTTGCGTTTTTATAAAAATTTAACATGTCTTTGATGCATTGCAATACCTGTAATATGTTACAGAGTAAGTACCTGTTATTTTTCATTACCTACATACTGAAGATTATGAGATATTTCAGCTACTTGCCCCATTACATTGTTCTCTGATGTTTTTCCTAACATTTGCATTTCTGATTTTCTGCAGCACAAAAGATGCATCCAGTAAATCAACCTTTAAGCTTTTCTGATGTAACCATTTATTACTAGTCATCTCCAAACGGTATAAAGAGATGTCTTGCATGTAATATCATCACCTATATTTTGCACTGGCATGACATCCTGAGTGGCCGGAAGACCCATGAAAACAATAGTAGCATAAACAGAGAAATGAGAACTAAAATATGAAAGAGCTGCTCTGTTTTTCACAGAGAAAATGTATTTACTAAACTGAAATTTAAAAACAGTAAACAAATTGCTGCAATAAATTTTATTCACTTGCAATAAACACCTTGTTCTTAAAGGTAATATAGTTGGTATGGAAGAAAGGGATACTGGAAAAAAATTTGGGAGAGCTATTGCCTAGATGGACCTTTTATGAACTCTCTTTCATTGGTTTTGCTTCTTTAATGTTTTGGTACGATACCGGGTCCTGCGCAAAAAGGAACTTGGCTTTTACTTTTCATTTTTTAATATATTTATTTCTAGCCTTAAAACATAACTGTGTTCACAAGGTATACATTATCATGGTCAGCATTGTGGACTGTAATAGAGTACAAAGTAATATCCACGCAAAAGCATCATCATCTAAACACTGTTCACAACAAAATTGTCCACTAGATGTCTTGTTGCCTAAAATTCGCTCGTATGACATCGAGGTCAATGATCTGCTCAGGAAACATGAAATCTATAATGAAGTTGAACTTTCTGAGGCTTCATAATAACGACATGGAAGTAAATGGATTTGGAAAACCAAACTCCTTCAATGCTTCTCCAGCTGATTGTGGCTCCATGGCTCTTACAGTCATTCTGGTGTGAGGAACCTGGGTACTGAAGTTGGACAAAAAGATTAGTCCTTTTGTGAGATACTATTATTTTGTAAATAACTATAAAGATATACAAACTGTAAGATGTATCTTGCCTTTTAAATTATTTAAAAAGTGCACATATAATTGCAATGTTGGCTTCTCTCAGCTGGCTCCCTATCTTTTTCCATGTTGATTTTAGGATTTAAATTTCTTAAAGCTTTGCATGATCAGACTTGTCTTAATCTTCTTAACATTCGCACACCAGTGAGCACACTGAAGAAAACGACCCAGACTGATGTACTGTATAAAGGTGATCAGTAGCTCACTGCAGAGCAGACTGTTTCAACTGTCTCCAAAACTCAAGGACTATGTCCCTTAGTATATTTGCATACTGTGATCTGGCTTTATTATTTTGCATTTGGAGGGATGGGTTCTTCCTCGATAAGAGGCCTTTTAACCCATGTTCATTCAGGACTTCACGTTGGATAATGACACTCTTATCATCTTCAGCCTTAACAACTTCAGCCAGCATCTTCAAAAGGTGTTTTGGTTTTGTGTTGTTGATGCACACATTTTGTGCCCAAACTCATTCAACTCTGGGACACAGAACCACTCTCTGTCCTAACTGCTATGATGGCATTTCCATGGTGTTAATACTTTCATGTATATTTGTTTGAACAGATGATCGTGGCACCTTCAGGCATATGTAAATTGTGTCGTAGGATGTACAAAATATGTGGAGGGCCAAAATTCACTTTCTTATGTCTTGATATCAGGAGTATGATCTCTAATCTTTCCTGAACCTCTCCAATACAATCATGAGCATGAAGGGAAGAAGCCAGAAAGAACCAAGTCCTGAAGAATCTAACCCTCACCTTCCTATCAAAATCTCTATATATAGGACTATTAGTAATTTTAGGACTAGATATGAAACTGTCCTCCCATTCCATTTCTCCGATGTTGATGTTGGCCTCCATCTTTCACTTTCCTTTAATGACCTGGTGTTATCAGTTACAAAGAGTTTTAGATGTACTTTATATGCTTTAGATATGCAGTGTTTTAGAATGCAGTTATTTTCTGTTAGGTCAATTAAATATTGTTCCACATCTGTAGGAGTTGTCCTTGCCATTTTACACTCATTATTAGTAGTTATGTGGTGCATTCTTTGAAAATAGCGGAAAATGTCTTGGGAGGGTACGTCATAAGTCTCCTGTAACTGCGAAAATGCTTTTCAATTTTCTTCTTTATATAGCTCACTTCTCAACCACTTTGTCCCTAACTTGTATGGAGAGCTCCTTGGTCTTCATGGTGTGGTCGCCATTGCTTAGTGGTGTTGTAGCCTCTGGGGCCTCAGGAAAGGTGTGTTTTATTCTGACAGATCATGTGACGCACAGCTTGGAATGTAACAAAATGGGTAAAAAGCACAGTGCAAACTGAGAGCAGAAAGCATGCACTGTATATGCAGTATTTCTTAATTTCAATTGCATCTGCCCTTTGGACACTGTGATTATACTGCTGTTAGACCTTGTGCCCCTGAAGTAAACTAATGAGCATCGAATCTAAGAGCAGGCACAACTTGCCAACAACACGGCTCAGCTTATTGCTTGCTGCTGAGCTTGCCTGATCAACTGAGATTTTAATCATGCTTTGATTTAGTATCCCTCTCAGACATGAAATCATCAATGTTAACAAGCAAGGTGTGGTGTACCTTTCAATTGACAATTGTTGTTGTTCAGCAGATCAGTTTTATTCATGTGGAAAACAGTAAAAAATGTTTTTTCATACAGTGCACAAAGACAATCATTATATTGATTTTTAAATGTATATCAGGTTACAACAACACAAACACTGCAAATGAATGATGACAAATTATTGTTTTTTTCTGTTATAACTCAAAATGGGTGCTTAGAAATCCTACTAAAATAAAACTGGGTGTCTGTGAGCACACACAGACTACAGATTCATCTTTATTAGAGTGGTGATTAGGAAATGAGGCCTGGGGGTGTTATTGGTTGAACTGCTGCTGTTCTCTGATGTTGTTCACTTTGTCTCTTTCAAATCAGGACATATACTCCTTTCATCTTCTATTCTAAATCATATCTGCTGCTTGTGTCTCATGTCTAAGTAATACACAAATCAAATTAAAGCAATAGAAGCTGACATCAGATCAGATAAACTGCAGCTTTTGGATTTACTGAGAGATTTCTGCGAGTCCCATTTATCTTGGGAGGTATCTGTTGGTTTGAAGATGCTGCAGACAGCTATAGCAGAAAACTGTATGTGTGTGTGTGTATGGAGAAGCTAGCTGTAGTTTAAATATTACTGCACTAACAGCGTGTTTTTTAAGGCCTGGAGAAACTATGCAGTGCGTCCGATATGCTAAATGACCTGATCATTGTGGAAAAAGCAACAACTTACCTGCCGTAAAAATTAAGGAAAACCTCTTCTTATCTGACAATGTAAGGTTACATCTTACACACAATAGATCCCTTTTTAAAGAGTATTGTAAAGATAAATAATGCAACTATTTCATTCTAAGACTACCTTAAACCAGTTAAGCTTACAAACGGCAGAGGTTTTTTTTCTTTGGCCACCAAATTAATATCCTATGAAGCAGCTGTTTTTTGTGATCACCATCACATCCCTACTATATCTTCAATGTCCAAAGCAAAGGTTTAAATTATTATTACTGAAATACTGTGAAACCTGAGGCTTTCACATATGACAAAAGCAATCAATATTACCCGCTATTCTTCATGTTGTTGGTCACATTGAATTAGGTTTGCTCAAATATGTCAATGAGGGGTAGATATGACCATTAGGTTATCACATTGCTTGCTCTTAGTTAGATAGACTTTAGTTACTTAAACATTTACTTCATTCACTTAATTTAATTAGCTGGTGTGCAGAACTGTGAAACAAAAAAAAATAAAACCCGTAATTTTTCAGGTATTCTACCACATTGCATAGTTTGATACAATCAACATTTGTCCAGTTCTTTAATTTAGCTTTATGTTAACTAAATCTGTCTGTCCTTGTAAAGTCATGTAAAGGCCTCCAGTGGATCTAAAAATGTACACAGCCTTGTTAAAAGGCCATGTTTTTAAAAAAAGAGACGATTAATATTTCAAAGGTTTCTCCAATATTAAATTAACATGAACATAATTCTTCAGCTAAACAAAAAAGAAATATGTTATAAAGCCAAACATAAAATACTATATAATTTGCTAAATTTGCATTTGGATGCATAAGTGTGCATGTCCTCTAAATGATTAACTGGCTCAACCACCCTCTGATTAAGTTTCATGATTCAATTTTCTTTGTCAAGGTCAAGTCACGATTAGATTGTCACACCTTGACTTGGCAATATTTGCCAACTCTACTCTGCATAAGCTCTCTGTGTCTATCAGATTGTGAGGAAATCTCTTGTCCATAGCCTTCTTCAGGTTACTCAATAGATTTTCTGTCAGATTTTAGATTATTTCCTGCATTTTAATTGGTTGGGGGACTGCAGAAGGAGGTGCACCCAGTGCACCAATCATGCAAGAACCTCCTCTGAAGACAATAATAATCAGTTAAACTGGATCAATGTGGAAAAAGGAGGAAGAGTTGCCACAGATTAGGGAACTTTACCCTGCAACATGTAGACAAAATATAATGCATATTTAAAAAAAAAAAAAAAACATGGTTGTTTGCATGGTTATTTGTTTTTAAAAATAAATTTAAGAAACTAGTGCAAAGTGTTCAGAAAAAAACATTGGTTGCACATGAAGCCCAAGCTTGAGGAATATGGCTTGCAACAGATGTGAGAAACAGATAGATATACAGTAGAGATAGATAGATAGATAGATAGATAGATAGATAGATAGATAGATAGATAGATAGATAGATAGATAGATAGATAGATAGATAGATAGATAGATAGATAGATAGATAGATAGATAGATAGATAGATAGATAGATAGATAGATAGATAGATAGATAGAGTCCTCATAAATAGACTGCATGGAGGAGTTATCAGTCCTCCCAATGACCCTCATTGGAGTCTGAACCAGACGATTAAGTTTAGATTTTAGTTGCACAGATAGATTACCATACCATGCTGACATTCCATACCTGATGATACTTTCCAGCACGGCCTGATCGAATAAAACCATAAACTTCTGGTCAACCCCAAGGACCCGGAGTCTACGTAAAAAATACAGTCTCTGCTGTAGGCCAGATCACAACATATTAACATGAATTTCCCAGCTGAATAGACTATCTAGGTGAACACCAGGTAAAATGTGACTGCCATAACTTCAATAGATCTGAACTGACATGTTTGTTTCGTTAGAAGTTATAAGATTTTATGTTTGCTCTCCAACAGGTCAATATTTATCAACACAGAGAGCTGGACATTTAGATTTTTATTTTCCTATAAATTGTTTTTTTCTGTCTTGCTTGTTTAGGTGGTTTCCCAACTGCTTCTCCTCAGGGGGATGATGCTATATTTAAACTGCTGCCAGCTGTCTTTTGTCCATTCTCACCTCAGTTGTTATTAAAATTTTTTTTTTCAACGGGAAGACAGGGTAAAGGAGACCCTCTTGTCCAGATGGGACGTTCTTCTCTGGATACACAATTGATTCTTGGCAGCAGTGGAAGATTGTGTGCCTGACTAAACGTCAGTCGAGGACGTAGAAGATGTGTACATTTTTGGACTTTTGATAACAGGATTTCTGCTTTTTGGAGTTGGTGGTTACCTGGCTTATCGAGTGATTTGCAAAACGTGGACGGCTGTTCAAAGCATTCCAAAGCTGTCTGCGATGTTGGATGGAGTCTGGAGAGTGATCAACACTTAGACTGTAATGTTAAGAGAGCAGAATCGCAAGCTGGACACAGCCTGGCAGCGGCTGGACTCAGAGGTTAAAGGATATAATCTTGGAGAAGTTGTACGCTCCAGATCTGCGGAAAATACCAGAAATTTGGCTATTTGGATTCGCAATTGAGACATACCAGTAAAACTCTTAAGGTAGTTGAAAATTCACAACTACCTGAACCACAACATTTATTGTTTTTCTAAATCTTGCTCCCCAATGTTGCCTTGGCAACTTCTGCTAACTGGCTATCGACAAAATATCTCCTGGATGTTATATAAACACGACAATCTTCCCCAGCACTCCCCTACCAGCTGTGTGCTGATAGGAGTATGCGGCCGATTGATAAAACTTCCACCTTTCTTCTCAAGGACAATGGCGCTTCTATCAGTGTTGACAGTCTAATTCTTGCAACACACTCAGACTTTTCGCACCCTCAAGATTTCACCGTACCTTTGCTAAATCTTTACTTATGTGTGTGTTGCTTACCCCTGCTGAGGTTTTCTTGTACTACTTCAGATATTCTGCTAAGAATAGAGTCATTTCCCTCATATCTTACTTTACCTAAATGTGTGATTTCATTACTTTTCATAGATTTTCAGATTTTCTCGGAAGGATTACCAGCAAAAGCCAATTATTATTAGTATTTCATTACTTTTTCATTGATTTTTAGTTTTATCAGAAGGATTACCAGCGAAAACCAAACATTAGTAAGTTGGACTTTAGCTGCTCTTACACCAATGACACAGCTTTCTTAATTAGACTTCAATGGACTGTTATTACTTAGTTCAACTTCAGTACCAGTAAAAGCAATATATTATTAGCACCTGAAAATGTAGATTAAAGCTGTTTTGTACCAGTGACTCAGCTTCCCTAGTTAGAATTCAGTGGAATGATGAGATTATCAATATTATCATCTTCTTTTAGCATAAGATGCTTTATTATTAAGAGTGGCTTGGAACCAATTTTGACCAGTAAACTTGGAAGGATTATTAATTATTATTACTCCCAAGGATTATTAGTGTCATTTGATTTGTTTTTCTGTGTCTGTATCTGTGTTTATTTTCTTTGTGATTGTATTGTAATTGTATGTACAGCGCTTTGAGTGTCTCGTTACTGAAAAGCGCTATATAAATAAACTTACCTTACCTTATTGTTGGAGCTACCACATAAAATAGTAACCAAATTGTAACAGATTTCTCTCACCCATGAGAGGGATTTTACTTTTCTAAATGATAATTATTATAAAGAAGAGATCCCTTTTGTGAGGGGAAATAATACTAAAAGAAAAACAAGATGACCGATGGAGAGGTATGGCAGTGGTTTTGTATCTGTGTAGTTACAGATCAGAAATCTGTGGTGAAGGCTAATGAAAAACAATTCTAGCTGAAAATAAGATTTGACAGGAGACAAGAAACTGCGAACGCCAGCCTCAATTGTCATTCATCCCTTGTTCCCCTCTTACTGCCTTCCAACCATTATCTTTCTCTTTCAGTTACTGTCACTTTCTTTCAGCCTTTGTCTTTGAAGACCAGGAGCAGATATTGAGCCAAGTAGGGGCAGGAATGATGGAAGGTTTTCTAATATCCACCAATTGTCGCGTTCTCGGGTTCAGGTTGACCAAAGCACAGACAAGAGCTAGGCAGCAGCATATTTAGAGGAGCTTTCTTCTTTATTTTAAGAATAATCAAAAAGTTTTCCAAGCGTAGCAGGAACGTAGCAAATCACTGCAGGTACAAATAATCCAAAAACTTACAAAGTAGAAACTTCAGGAACAAAGTAGTTGAAGTACTTAGGCAAGGTTAGGTGAACGGTGTTGAGAACGGCGTTGTAACGGAGAAACCAGCGAGGAACAAACAAAACCAGAGAGCTTATGAACAGAGGGAAGTGAGGTATGAACCAATGAGACACAGAGGTAGGTAATCAGAGGAGAATGGAGAACAGGTGTGAACCAGGCTGCAGAGAACTGAGGGAGTATGAATAGTGGTTAAGGAGACCAAAACTAGAAAACAAAGGGGACATAAGACATAACCTAAAGAGAACTGACTATAAAACAAAACCATAAGTAATACTGCATAAACAAGAATCAGGGAACCAGAACCAAAGGAAGCTAAGGACAAAGATAAATAACCAAAGAAACATAAGAACCTAGAAAGAAAATTAACTAAAGTAAACAGAGAAACTAGAGGGAACAAAAGAGCACCATAACCAGAGATCTGACTAAAGAAACCCTAACAACAAAAGTAAACAAAATAATACTGACTGGAAAAGAAACGGAAACTAAACTAACAAGAATGCAAAGGAACAAATACTAAGGATACTAAAAGAGAAATTAAACTAGAGAATCCAAAGACAAAGAACTATAATTACAATAATAATAATAATAATAATAATAAACCATGCAAAATAATAAGAAAACAACCATAAAGGAACTTAAGAAGGAAAACACTAGGAGGCGGTAGAGGGAGAAAAAGAACTAATAAACATTATACGAAAACCAAAATAGAAACATCTAAGCAAAAGGTAAACAAACACAAAGCCACAAAGTCCAAAAATGTCACACCCTGACACCAATAGGTTATTTATAAGTTTTAGAGCCCAACTTAAAATAATTTAATTAGCTGTGAGAACAGAGGCTTTTGTGCAAATTGTATCAAAATTTCTCAGCCAATTAAATCCTCCTTGCTTATTCTAAAACTGTGTATATTTGTCACCTATCTGATCCAACATTTGTTTCTGCTCCAGGGTTCCACCACCTCCATCTCTCCCTCGGCTGAAGGGACAATCAGCTATTCTCCTCTGCTGTGTTGGTTGTTTCTGACACTGGTTTTTGGATATCCTAGAAGTTCTTTAAGTTGGATTCAGAACCCAACAAACACATTTGCACATTACAAATACTGTAGGTTGCACTTATATTGAATGAAAATGCTTTCTATTCACAAAAGCACATTCACTTACAGTCCTGACCAGCATTGCCATATGAGCTAAGAGAGAAGATCAAAAAACAAAACGGGCAATTACACATGGTGCCTCCTGAAACTCTGGACAGATCTCACAAGAGCTGCCTCCTTAAGACTATCTCCCAGTAAAATAAAACTGGCTGCATGACAAATGGGGAAAAGATATTATCATCTTGCAAGAATTAAGTGCTACTGAGCTAATAGTCAACAAAAGACTATAAATAGTATTATCTTTGGTATCTTAGTTTTTTTAGAACTAAAGCTCTGAATTATTTTCTCTTTTTGTTACTTTTAAAAAGGATGATTTGGGGATTTAAAAAAGTAATAAGACTGGAAATGGCAATAAAAAAAAATCTGTTTCTTTTGTCATGCTTGACTCACCAAGCTGCTGGCAGTAACAGTAATCTTACTGCCAGCCAATCTATATTGATTTACAGGGAAAGCAAGACCCAGGCAGTAATAGCTCCAGACATTGATGCTGCAAGAGATCAAACTTCTGACATTTAAAAAGAGAAACGCTTTCTTCGTGGAAGCACAGAACGTGAACATTAATGTCTCCTCTTTAACAGAGTTCAGAGTATATCAACTTGCCAAATTGTTCCCATTATTCAAAACTCAGTTAAATCATACAAACTAAAGTTAGTTTGCAAGTCTGTGCATACCTCTTTAAATATCTAATTGATATAACAAAGAAATCAGCTGGTTTCAAAATCAAACTTTTAGTTTCAGGAAGTACCTCGTTTTAACTGCGTAAAAGGCAATGATGCATGCTGCTTACAATACAAGAGTCATTCCGCATTCATCCACAAATTACTCATGACAGAGAATTGACGGATAGTATTTAATGCATCTCCGTTCTCCTCTTACCAATATCCTTAATAAATAATTTAAATGGTGTTAGATGAGATCCAAACCTTAATTAGTTTTATTTCCCCCTACCAAACAGGGTAGTTAAACTTCTTCAGCTCTTTTCCTTTTGTCTTTTGTCTATATATATATACTGTATATATATATATGGTTTTTGCAACTGCACTTGGGGACACTTTCAACTCGTTTTTCTGTACTTAGCTGCTTTTTTCTTGCCATAATACAAATTCTAACAGTCTATTCAGTAGGACTATCAGCTGTGTACTGTATCCACCTCCTGCACAACACAACTGATGGTCCCAACCCCATTTATAAGGCTTGAAATCCCACTTATTAAACCTGACAGGGCACACCTGTGAAGTGAAAACCATTTCAGGTGACTACCTCTTGAAGCTCATCAACAGAATGCCAAGAGTGTGCGTAGCAGTAATGAAAGCAAAAGGTGGCTACTTTGAAGAACCTGGAATATAAGACATATTTTCAGTTATTTCACACTTTTTTGTTCAGTTTATAATTCCACATGAGTTAATTCATAGTTTTGATGCCTTCAGTGTGAAGCTACAATATTCATATTCATGAAAATAAAGCCAACTCCTTGAATGAGAATGTGTGTCCAAACGTTTGGTCTGTACCATACATATACATATATATATGTCTATATCTATCTATATCTATCTATATATATAATATATATATATATATATATATATATATAAAACACATATGGTTGTTACCTTTATTGCATAGGCAGAGCAAAAAAAACAGCTGTGACTATCTCACCTCTCCTGTTGGATCTTTCTGGATAAGCACGGTAAGCTACTGTAAATGAGTCTACCAGCCAGATAATAATCCATAATCACAGAAGGACATAATGAACCATGACTCGCCCCTTACATCTGTTTACTTGGACAAAAAGTATCAACAACCTGTACCATCCCTGGCAAACAGCAAGCATAGCAGTGTGCGTCACCTACTGTTTATCCTTTAAACAGCTTTTTGAAGACTGTTTGCTCAGTGCTTACATAAACCCAATCAATTTTCTCACTCATTTTTTAAAGGTAAATAAACTAGCTTTAAAAAATATATTAAAGTTATTAAAAATAATAACCCACAGCCCTCTTGTAGTGGATTGTGTTGATTCAGTAATCATCTCTAGTAATATGGTTAAAGATAAATGAGAGTTGGACCTAACCTGAGCTCAGTGCAAGACAACATAAAGCATTGCACCTTGACAGATAAGCCAGTTATCTGCTTATCTGTCATATATTCTCCCTTGATTAATTTTCATAACTGCAAGCTAAAACAACATTTCCTCCTTCTAGTTTTCATTCTTAAATTGATCAGGTCAATATTAAAATGTTTTAAAGATGGGAACATTGCAGGATAGTAGCTCTTGAAAACCAGAGTTGGGCACCACTATTTTAAGGAATTAGCTTTTATTAGTACTATGTAATCAATACAGGGTTTCACTCTTTTGTTCAGTCTGTTGCTTGATTTTTCTCTACACACTTACTGTCATTTTTAGTTTATTTCGTCTACTTTATTCTTTCTGTCTTTCTCTGCCCTTCTTACCTGACAATGTCTCCAACAGAAGACTTCCACAGATCACAGTGTGTTTTCTGCTCCAAGAAATTAGCCTTTCATTCTTATGTTATTATTTTCAATCTTCCTCTCCCATACACACTTTATATTCCTGTGCTATGTCTGCTGTCAAACTACCAGGAACTGTGCAGTGAAATTTTGATCATATGTGACAAAGCACCCTGCTTTTGAGCACCACTGTGAAGACTTCTTTTGGATAGCTGCATTGGGAGAAAACTGCCTTCTCTATGGAATAGCACCAGTACTATTTTGAAGCCATTTTGCATTATGTAAATAACAAGATGGAGCACAGTGTTAAACAGTTGATTTTAGAGGGTATACATCATCATTTTTACAACTTCTCATTTTTAGTTGTATTTGGGCTTGAAGCACAAAACAGTTTTCAGCTTTTTCTTGTCCAAAATCAAGACATATGTAGAAAAGTGTGGAAGAAAAAATGTGCAGAGGCCAGCTGCAAACAGCCGCAGGATGTCTGCATCCTGTGTGTTGGAGGAATTACTCTTATTTAATGTGCTACAAGAGGATTTGCTGTAAGTACCAAATAATTGTGACTTGACTCTTATGAGCTGATTAAAGAATGATTTAAAGTTAGATGGAAAAAAAGACTGAGTGGCTGGAAACGCTAAAATGCTTAAAACAGTGACATGTTGCTGCTTTTGCAAATGTTTGTCACATAACAATATATTGGGTTTATAATATTAAAAACCATAATAAGTCATTTCTTTTTTAAATCAAAGTCTGGTCTTAACCATGTGTCAAAACAGTCTTTAATGTTTCAAATTTTGAATTTGTAACAAACAGCTCCCCTGTGATTAAATTTACTATAACTCACTTGACAATATTTATATTTTAAGCAGTTGCATTTACATGATAAATGGAGTTTTTATACAAATGTTTAATGCTGTTAGAATTTTCTGAAAAGGCTGGATGTGACTGATACTAATCGACTGAGCCTGCAGGATTTTATCAGCATCATGCATTCATTTGCTAACAGCACTTGCTGATGTTGCATACACTAGACTGATGCCAGCAAACCCAGGGAGGATGAAGAGTACAGCTGTGACGTCAGACCGCAAAGTCATTTTGGAAGGACAAACAAAACGCCAAATCTGTCAGTCATGAGGCATCCTGATAAAGAAAACAGTCTAAGTGTTTTCCAATAGACACTGAAGGTTTAAATAAAACCTTCAGCAGAGATAAAAAAAATTTTTATCTAATCTTAATGCAAATATCATCAGAGAGGCGTTTTAATTAAATGTTTTATGATTACACTTCATCTGCCTGAAATCTCAGTCGCAATACGCCAGGTTTGTTCTTTTCTGATTATGTTGTGAAAACTCTCGGCTTTGAGAGCATATTATTTGACTGTGTGAGGGTTTTTTTTTTTTTTGCTTCAGATATTCTATATAATTGAAGTATACTTGATTCATATTTAAAATTAAACTTGTACCAACTAAACATTTTTTCAGCACTTAATTTTGGTACTGTTCAACTTTTTCAGTTGATGGTTTGAGCTGTTGATGATAATGATGGTGTTGAAGGGGATTCAATTTATATGCAAGTTATTTTTTGCTTTAGATTTCCAAAAGTAAGAGGTCAAGAGATCAGTTCCAATTGAGATGTACAATGACTGAGTGTAATCAAATGCAAGTGAGTAAAAATATGCTGAAGTAAATGAATAGATGAGATGCATGATGTCCAAGCCCATCACAGGTGAACAAAGAACAGAAAGTTGACACCATTTTTATTCATTAGGGATCAAGTGTTAAATCTTAATACTGTGGACTTACACAAATATAGCTGAATAACTGGGTTCTAAATCAAAGGATTTCCTTTGAAACCAGACTATGCATCTGAATGTTTAGTAAAAAAACATGCACTATAAGCACTTAAATTATAGCCATCTTCCACTTTTAAAGTAAACAAATCACAAATGTTAAACCTCAGAGTTAGGCTTTGTGTTGTTTTATTACGCCAATCATTGTGCGTTTTACTTCTCAATTAAAAACCTTTTGCAGTTTGATGTCCAGCTGTCATGGTAATCCTCTCACATCTATCAAAGCCTTGTGTCATTGTCATATCTTTGCTGGGCTCTGAGAAAAGGCAAATCTATAGCTCGCCACTTAATTCTCTCTGGACCTCTTTCAATTTGCAGCATGGATTTCCCATGGCTGTCAAAGCGTGTGAGACTGAGATGAAGGGTTTTGGCAGAGAAATCGGATGAGTAACAAGACACATGTGAAGCTATTGTGGATTCAGCATGGTGCTGGAAGTGTGGAGTCGTTCACAGTTCAGAGAGAAGCAGCATGTGACTGTAGGTTCAATATTTGGAGATGCAACAAGATTGAGAGTCCTCAAAGGACCGAAATAGCTGTTCACTCTACTCTGAGTGCTATAATGACTCAGTGCAGTAGATTGGAATCTCTGAAGATAATGAAAACGTAACTGTTAAGTATTAATATCGGCAGTCCAGCTTATGTATGTGTTTATGTCTGTTAGGGCTTTTATCTGGGTCTTCTGAGTAGTTTGACTGTCATTACTTGAGTTGCTTATGTCTGCTGGCATCCAACTTAACAGGCGCGCCCTCTGAAAGTATTTCAAAATAATTATGTTGGCCAGGGTAATTCGTGATAATTAGTCAGGGATCTTCTTTGGACCACAGAGTGGTGGCATCCACTCCTCCAGCTCAGGGATCAGCCTTGGACCCACAGCCAGCATTGATACTCCCAGCAAAGGCCACTGGTGGGGATAATTGATGGCAGGTTTCAATGTTCTGCTTCACATGTGGCAATGAAGCTGCATTACCCCACTTTGCATGCGCCGATAGTTGCAGTTTGTCACAAGTCCCAAAGTGAACTTTTATATAGTAAACACAGAGGTAAAAATATGAATCCAAATATAAGTATTTTCAATGAGGATATACCTGCAAAAATCCTGCATTCCAAAAACTCTTTAATATAGGAACATTAAAAACACATAAACAGAATGTATAAAAAGTACTATCAGCATTTTTCAAAAAGTTATGGTTGCAGAGACTTTGGCAGTTATATAATATACTGTGCCCACGTGTGGCGCCAGAAAGATTTTCAATGGGTGGCTAGATAAGGGCTAAGAATTATGTTGTGATAGCACACCACAGCCAAAAGCTCTAAAAAATTCCAAATGTTTTATTTAAGCGTATTGCTGAAGCACAACTTGTCAATCTGATATGCTTGAAGATGCTTTTATAACTCACCAAATCTAGTGTCCATTGCTTTAAAATACTGTAACTCTTCTGATTTTTGTTGAGGGTCTAGCCAAGAGTGAGAGACAAGGTGATTTAAAAAGGCACTATGAAGGATGAAAAGCTTATTGTTATCAATAAATAAATGACAATTACCTTTGATGCTCTCCTTTGCTTGTCCCACTGACTGTGCTGTGGTGGTCGTTATAAAGCTTTTCTAATAGTTTCTCTTCTACCCTGTCAGGTTTGACATATTTGTGTTTGTAACCTCTCATTTTCACTTATTTCAAATATTTTTAGGACACTTACATTAGGAGCTATCACTTCTCCTTTATCTCATATCAAGAATAAGGGACTTGTTTAAGATTTTCTTTGTTTCTAAGATATATTTAAGATTTTCTTGTTTCTATAATAAAAGTACATGTATATATATAATAATAATATATATATATAGTATATATATAATTAATAGATATATATAATATAATTTTATATATATATATATATATATAAATATATATACTAGCTTAGGTTTTTCTGAAATGAACTTTTGTTTTCATTTATACACTGTAAAAACTGACAGCCCCTAAGGTTTAATGCATTTATTTTATAATGAATCGTTTACACTGGATGTGAGTTCCAATATTTAACATACAGTTGGAAATGGTCCTGACTGTTCCTAAGCTTGTCAGAGTTGAGACCCTACAAATCTGAAAGTTAACTTTACTCATAGTTTTATGGCAGCTTTTAAACCTTTGTTCAAGTTAGGGGACATAAAATTTGTGTTTTTTTTTTTATTTTTCAGAAATGCTATATCGGTTATTTGAAGCACATTGCTAATCTAGTTTAGCTACTCCCTGTAGATAGTTTGATTAACTGGATACAGTGTTTATTGGCTAATGAAAAAACTTGAGAAGGCCTGAAGCCCTGTCTGTTCCAATGCTATAAATAATAACTGGCAGAGATTGCTCACTGCATCGCTGATTTCAACTTTTTACTTCTCTCAAAATGTTTTTGCTGCATCACCAGTGGCTATGTAATAACGAAACAAAATTTATTACCCAGTGTTTATTTGCATATATTTTGATTATTTTCTGTGTGGCACATACACCCATGCATTTGATGAAGACTAGTTAGCAGAAGATCTCATTGTAACCTGTCAAAAGACATACATCAACATCTAGCAAGCAGACATTTTTTACATCTGATGTATTTCAGTGCCTCTGTTCCTTTCTGCCACCCAAATATGTATATGTTCTAATGCCTCCAATAAAATCCCATCTGTGAAAATTAAACTATAAGCACAAGAGTACAGCACCAAACCTATAGCCTTTGGGGGAATCTGGCTCCTACAGCTGTAATAAAAATATGATCAAGAGTCCAATAAAACAAAACTGTGCGTTGGATACCTGTAATGCTGCAAACATGCAATGAAACAGGAATAAGGCAGGGCAGTATTATATTTTCTGTAATATGAGCTAATTTATCTGCAGTTTTCTTTTGCCCAAGTTATGAAAAACAGACATTGACATGTTATTGACACAAAAATATAGGAGGCAAGCCTAGAAGGTTCATATAAAGATCAATTTGCAAAGAAAAGAATCTGACAAAATGATATGAAATGAAGATTTATGGTCCTTAAAACAAATTCAGCATGTTATGAATGTACAATGAGAATGAAATCTTAATGTGATCAAGCACATTTTCATAAAGTTTAGTTCAATATCAGTAGCCAATGGACCACCAAGTTTAGTTCAGTATCAGTAGACAATGGACCACAGTGAAAGCTAGGATCCACATATGGAAAAAACATGGAACAGCGGTGACTGAGAAAGGGCTTTTCCACCGAACCTGTTACAACACCAAACTGAAAAGCTGATTCTAATGCACAAAATTAAGAATATTTTGTGGCCTAGTCAGCATCTGAAATTATAAATTAATTTGACTTGTTTGACATGGAGATGTGCAGGGGCACTGCAAAAACTTTTCATAGTAATGTTTTGTCGACTTCATGTTGGACTTTGTTATTAGGGAACTTGAGTTGCATATAAGCTGTGAAGGAGCTAAACTCCTTCAAATGGGGGAACATTGCAGCAAATAATCATGGGAAATCACATTCTATTCCACCGGAGATTGAACGTAATGACATACTGGTTGACACTAATTTCATTTTGCCAAGGATCCAGAGGCAGCCTAAGATGAGGAAGCAGAAGCCAGCCAAGCAGAGTGGCATCCATGGTAGGCTAAAAGTTAGCATCGACCAGATCTGCAGGACAGAACATTACAGAACTGTTTTGAAAACACAGACTGGTGGGTGTTTACAGGGAGCCACCTTGGAGACATTCTCTTCTGCTGTCTTGAATTGCATCAACTTCTGCACTGAGGCCATGCTGACCATCAGAACCATCAGGACATTTATGAACCAGAAACCCTGGTTCAACAGCAGGTTAGGGGCACTCCCCTTGCAAAGGGATGCTGCTTTTAAGGCCAAATGACATGCTGGGTCAGAGCCAACCTGAAAAAATGCATTAAAGATGCCAAACAGAGGTGGAAACAAAAGATTGAAGAACATTTGAAGAATAACAACCCCCACAGCATGTGGAAAGGAATTAAAACCCTGGCTGATTACAAAGTTAAAGGCACACAGGTAAGTCAGAACAAAGATCTTCCTGTTAGGTTGAAGGTTTTTTGTTTCCCGCTTTGATAAATTGGATAGTGGAGCAAGAATCAGAGGAATCCAGCTATAGGACGAGCAGAGACTCATCATCCAGCACCACCAGGTGTGGTCAGTTCTAGGGAGGATTGACAACGCCAATGCATTTCGACCACTGACCAGGTACCAGGGGTGTTAACTGACATATTCAGCCTGTCACTACAGCATGCTGCACTGCCCACCTGCTTCAAAGCAACCACAATTGTCCCTTTGACAAAGCAGACAGCGCTCACCTGGCTCAGTGACTGCCATCCAGTTTTCCTTACACCTGTGATAATGAAGGGCTTGGAGAGAATGGTACACATCAACAACACAGTAGTGACGGATCTGGATAGACACCAGTTCACTTACTTAATGAGCAAACTGGTCTATAGAAGAGGCAATCTCCATCACATTTCATTCATGTCCCACCTGGAGCACCCAAACACATATGTATGCCTGGTGAGGTGTGATTTTATAGAACAATGGATGGAGCGAATTTGTGTACTGGTGTTCTCAAAAAGCACATGTACAGAATTAACAAATACAGGAATTTATTTTAAAAAAATTATTCAACTTCTAACCAACGTCCAAGTAAAAACAATTTAGTCAATAAACTCTTGACTAAACTACATTCAACATTCAACTACACCACTCAATAATAATGAAAAGAATAAGGAAAACTAATAAGCTACAAAATAATGTAGTAAAAGAAACAAATAAGAATGAAACTGAAACCAAATAAAAACAAAACAAAATAAAAAGATGCAGTAATATCACAGTTCAGTGTGAATATGTACACATGGTTTGTTTTAAGGAATTGGGATTTAGGTCAAATTAGCTTTAAAACTAATTAGGAACACCAATTAATGCGTGTTCAAACAACCAATTCACAATGCAAAGCAGAAGGGAAAATAAATAAAGTAAAATAATATTTTTAAAATAAATTTGATGAATTAGAGAACAATAGCCTCTTGAACAATTGATTCTGTTGGGTCAGCTAACCATCAGTAGGCGTTCTGGATTCTAAAATGCCAGCTTAAAGCGAATATAGATTCACAGTTTGGCTGTCGGACAGCAGATGTGATGATGACATTACCAGAATTAATTGAAATAAGTGTCACATGTACCTTTAAATATCATTAATACAAATATTATTAGTGTGTATGAAGACTGGCAGCTTGTTACAGCCGATTGCCCCAGGAACAGAATGAACTGTGTAGTAAACCCAGCAGAAATAATGGTGGCTACCATCTTAGCATTAGCAGAATTAGCTCTAGTATATGCGGCTGAGATTACGGACACAATTTAGCATGTCTTTAAGTCAGTGGCGGATGCTGGTCTTTCAAGGAGGGGAAGCTCAATTTCAAGATCGCTGATTCGCTCATTTCGCTGTCAATCCAATCATCATGCAGAAGCTGAGCGTCCGGGCTAGCCGAGGCCAGCCCACTGCCCCATAGACCCCCAGAGACGCTGAGCGTCCGATGGGCGGGACAAAACACTCTTTGTTTCGCTATTGAACTCACTGTTTAAAGCACTGTGAAGCTGCGGGAATGAGTGAGAGTGATACAAGTGATAAGAAGCTGATTCTGAACAAAAGTTGAGCGCGTTGTAGCGCATATTTAGTCAATGACATGTACACACAACAGTATATATTTGATCAATTATTTTTTGCCATTTTAGGGGAAGATGAGCTTTCCTTGCAGTCTTAGAGCAATCGCCACTGCTTTAAGTACTATACGGACATATTTTATGCAGGTTAGTGAGATAAGATGAAGGGAAACACCAATAAACAGAATGAGCTAACCATCTGTGTTTAAACCACTTATTGAAATTGTCACAACTTTAAAGCACAACTCAGAACAAATGTTTGTAGCATAAAGGCTCAGTGGCCTGTTAGCACTCAAGCAGGTAAGCACCACAAACAAAGAAAAACACAATAAAATAAACAATAATCACATAGTTTTATCCTAAACCAATTTCCTCTGGCCGGACACATCCTCTTATGTGAATTGTGAAGCTGTCAGTAAGTGGCCAGTGAAGGCCAGTGAGTTGAGCAGGTCCAATAAACAGAGAAGAGGTGGCGACTGGTGCAAGCATCTGCTGGGACAGGTGCAACTGGACAGTGTGCAGGGTTGAGGTATTAATGCCGTCTTCTTCAGGCAGTGGGGGAAAAACTGCTTTGTCGATGTGGACACCGTCTCTTCTTGGGAAATCTTTGGCACAGATTATTTTTTGCAGAGCTCAAACAGAAAGGTATAGCCTTCTTTTATTTTCAGCCGAGGTATGGTCACCAGATACACACAGCAGACCATGCCCTACCTGATCCAACCTGTTAGGGTAGTGGGTAAAAAGGAAGCAATGCTGTTGTACATAGAGTTTTATAGCTCTATGACAGCTGTGAAACTCCTCCTTACTGATAGCTGTGCCTAAGAATGAGTTAACGCTGTGCATTCCAGAATTTAGGGTTTTTACCAGTCTCTTTAGTTCTCTGTGTAATTCAGTCATTTTTGTTCCTTCCATGGCTGCACCCAACAGGATGCTCTTCGTGGACTTCAGTTCCACCTTTAATGCTGTTGTGCCTCACAAACTGGTTAATAAACTGTTTGGGTAGTCCAAGGTTGTTAATAAACTCAACAACCTTGGACTGCCCAGCACAATTTCTCTTAGCACTTTCTCGCAAACAGACCACAAAATTTCAGGATAGGAATTTCAGCATGGAAAACCAGACATCATCAACCATAATCATCTATACAGGTGTGCCACAGGGCTGTGTGCTGAGCCCAGCATTCTTCAACTTCTTCAGACATGACTGTACACACCTACACTTTTCTAATACCATAATCAAATTTGCTCAGGACAGCACCATAGTTGGACCCATTACAGATAATAAGTCCTACTACAGGTAGGAGATCCAACATTCGACTGAATGTTGTACAGACAATATCCTGGTTTTAAACACCACTAAAACCAAAGAGGTTATTGTGGACTTTCAGAGAATTAGGAGGAACACAGAGGGCACATTGAACATCAAGAGGGCAGAGGTGGAAAGGGTTGACTCCATTAAGTTCTTGCTATTCACATCAGTGAGGATCTGACATGGTCAGTAAACACCTCCACTTTTGTGAGGAAAGCTCAGCAAAGATTTTCTTCCTAGGTAGGATAAAAAAGGCTGGTGTACCACCTCAGCTGCTCAGGAACTTTTATCCGAGCATTATTGAGAGCATTCTCTGTCACTGCAGCAACTTGTGGTACGTGAGCTCCACAGAGGAAAATATAAAGGACCTTATGCAGGTAATATAAACAGTACAAAGGATCACTGTTGTTACACCGCCACCCCTGGATATTGCATATGCTGACTGGTTGCAGCGGAAGGTAAGCCCTATCAGCACTTAAATAACTCACCCAGCATAATCACTGTTTTTCCTCTCCAATGGGACTAAATTGTGAAAAGTGGCCAGAATTCCTTTATAGGAATGTAAAATAGACTCATTGCTAGTAATCGCAAACTAGATGTTGCTTGACATCTGTGTGGATGTGTTGTATCTTGAAGCATGAGCAAGGTAAAGCATTGTTAGCAGAGACCGACACTGTAATAACACAAATTAAAGGATGAAAAACATAATTTACAGACAAAATGGGTCCACAAAACAAAATAAGCAGATTCAAAAATGTACAGCACAGATGTGTTCAAAAAAATCTACAATACAAAGAATAAATTCTAATAAAAAGCTATTTCAAGTTAGTAGGGTTTCTGCTTCATTGCAAAAGCTAAAAGCGTGTCCGTGCTTCACACCCATGGAAAATGCTGATTTAAAAAGGAGTGAAACCTCAGTGACTGCAGGAGATCAGTTGTGCTAAATAAAAGTAAAAAAAAATAAACACAAACAATAGGAAAGCAGCAGTTTTGTGAAGGATTGTTGGCAGAATGCAAATATTTAGTATAACTGAATACTTATAGAGAATACAAAATAAATTATAACAGAAACATCACACAATATGCCTGCAACTACAACATTTGTTTTGGCTAAAAGGTTAAAACCAAATCATTATGTAATAACATAAAACTATTTTCCTCACATAAGAACAATTTTTCTATCTTATTCTGTGCATGTTTAACCTTCACTGTATATTTTTCTCAGAGATTCAAACCAACTTTTTTTCTATTTCCGGTGAAGTAGAACACCGTTATCCTCCTGCAGTCTCTCACAAGCTTAAATGAAAAGAACAGACTGACGACTGAGTTGGAACTGCAGGATTGTAGCTTTCTTTCCTCAGCCCACACCACAAACAAGTTCAGTCTTAATGATCTGTCAGTTGTTTCTTGTGGACTTGCAGTCAAGATGCCAAAGGATTTTAGAGGCAAAACAACTGTCAAATGTGAAGCCAGAGCTTGGAAGCTTGATTCCAGAGTAAGTGATCGCTCGCATCAACACTGGCAATTCTGCTGTTCAGTGACACAAGAGGAAGGAAACCCCCCTGACAACCTATCCAACAGACTGAGCTGACTTAACTGTCTGAGGGGTACGTTTGCTTGGTTTTCCACCAGATGCTGCAAGCAGCTAGCTGATAACACAGATGGAGTCAACTGAAAGCAGTGGCTGTGCTGCACATATGAGAGATTGTTGTGCATGTGTCAGCCAAATTTTTACTTGGCTTACTCAAAAAAAAAGTTTTAAAAAGAAAATTAGACATGGTTTCAGCAGGCTGCCCTTATATCTTTCAGATCTTAAACTGTTCGTTGTAAGATTAACAATTATAAGAGAACTCCCTGTATTCATATTGAATGTGTGTAGAGTTTTTATCCTGCTGAGAAAAAAATAATAATTTAATGGTGTAAATGATCACATGAAGCTTCTGTCCTATTTATAACCAAACTAATGGGAAATTGTCACTCCAATAACATGCATGGTAATGTTTAATGAGTAATAAGTCTTTGCAAATGAGAATCTTCATCTAAAAATGTCTTTATCATGGCAATTTCATGCCAAATCACACTGGGCAGAAAATGTTCTGCACAAGCTTGTTGCTTTTCCATTATCACCCAATCAGTGATTTCACAGCAGGGCCTCTACTTGTGACAGACAAGACAATCCCAGTACTGTAATGAAGTGATTCGGCTGAGGCCAAATTTAAGACCCACACAGAGTCTTCACATTATCAAAAATCTGATTTACCCCTTTGAATAATGAAACAGGGTATAATTGTTTTCAACATTTCACAAGACCTACAGAAATAAGTTGATTTTTATTAGCTGGGCAGTGATTATGTTTTTTATGTTACAGTGCCTTCTACAAAATACCTCTTGAAAATTTCTACATTTTGTAACATTATAACCACAAACTTCAATGTATTTTTTATTGTCATTTAATGTAATAAAACAGAACAAAGCAGTGCATAATAGAGAAGAGAAAAGAAAAGTCATAATATGTACAACCACCTTTTGTTGCAATCACAGCTGCGAGGTTTTTTTGACTGTCTAACACTGCACAGAAAAAATATCCTATTCTACATTGCAAAATAGCTCAAGCTCATTAGGACTGTATAGACATAGAGTCTGTAGGCATCAGACTTGCCACAGATTCTCAAGCGGATTTAGGTATGGACTTTGACTGGGCGATTTATGTAAATGCTTTGATCCAAACCATTCTACTATAGATCTGCCTGTGTATTCAGGGTCCACCTGCTGAAAGATTAAAGCTAGTCATTTGCAGCCTCTAACAGCTTTTTTTCCTGTATTGAGCTACATCCATCTAGCCTGTTTCACTGTCTTTGGTGATAAAAAGCATCTTTACAGCATGATACTTCCAACCCCTTGATTCACTATAGGCATGGTGTTTTCAGAGTGATGTGCAGTGTTTTCTGCCACACAAAGCATTTTGCATGTTGGCCAAAAAACACAATTTTGGTCTCCTCTGATCAGCGCACCTTAATCCATATGTTTGCTGTGTCCCTGACATGGATTGTCCTAAACTTCAAATTGACTTTTTATGGATTTCTTTCCACAATAGTCTTCTTGAGCCCCCATTTCCCTAAAGGCCAGATTCGTAGAGTCCACAACTAATAGTTGTACTGTCAACAGATTTTCCCAACTGACCTGTGGATCTGTGCAGCTCCTACATAGATACCATTAGCCTCTTCATGATGCTGTTTGTTCACTAATGTTCACATAAAATCTCAAACAACTTTGATGTATGTGGGTGTAATGTGACATGTGGAAAGGTTTAAGGACTATTATTACTTTTCGGAAGCACTGTGTCTCGGTTTTTGTGCATTTGTCATGTAGATGAGACACGAGGAGAACTTAAGTGCAATGGTAAAAAAGGGTGACAGGAGGACAGGCAAACAGTAATGGCAGGAAACCTACAACAGAAGAATCTGACAGGCTTTTGACCCCTTGGGAGGTGATACAATGACATCGACCAGGTGAGACTAATCGATGGATGACAGTGAGGCTGGGTGAGAACAGATGAGTTGCAGGAACGGGACTAATAAACTATTAAACTCATACATTTTGTTATTTACCAATATGACCTGACTGGAATGAATCTAAATCACTTCTCAACTTCTGCAGAGTGTGCACTCTTGCCCAAAGTTCCTTAGCTACTCAGGTTCACTTACATTTATTAACAACCTAAATACATTTTTATTCTTATTTCTAGTCTGGATTTTAGCTGGCCAATGGATGTCTATATTTAGGTTTTCCAGATAAGATTAACTGTAGTTTTGTGTAGTTTATGTGTTACCATGTCTTAAATGAATAAAAACGAAATTACATAGCAGCCTTGTTTTGCACAACCTTCTATGACCATAACAACAGAGAAACTTAACTTGCCCCCCTAGGAAAATGGCCACTAAGAGTATTCAAAGTAATGGAAATCACCAGCAAAGGGGATTACTTTTAAAGCTTGGAAAACAAGGAGATTTTGGTGATGTTTTTAAACTGCTGCATTAAGAAGGGCACTTTCTAATGTAGTAAGTGAAAATATTAGGCTAATCCCCATTTAGAAGCAATATCAAAATATTTTGCATGGGATAAAGATTTGTTTTTAATTATACGCATACACTTGAGGATTTAGTGGTATATATCCAACTCAGGCCTGAGGTGATTAGCTTCTGACTATGTTTTTTAAATTAAATGTGTTTTAATTTGCAGGTAGAATTGTTTTGTTCAAAGATTCATAGCTTTTGTACAGTTTTTTTTAGAAGATGTCAGTATAAGCATATAAACATTCTATCAAAAGTCAAGTAATATATTGTTAAATTCCACCCTGCATTGATTCATGTTTTACTGTTTCACACTTCCCATAAATACCTGGATCATCCTGTCTCAACAAGTCATACAGATTCAAGTAAAGTTGTAAAACAAATGCATAAGGCATAATTGCCAGCCCTTTGACCTCAGGGTAAGAAGGTGGAGGCCTTGCTGTCTTGTATTTTAATTTTTTTTTTTCTCTGTGGATGTAAAGGTTTCCTCTGGGTATTCCAGTTTCATACTTTAGTGTGAAAACAAGTAGGATCAGTGTTGTAAGTAAATGGGGAGCTGACAGGGGGACAAGTTTCTGGTTGCTGAACAATACAGCAACGCAATTCAGCAGGACGTTTCCTCTTAGAAAACCAGGTAGAGCAGAAAAGAATGTTGTATTTCAGCTTTGTTACCAAGTTGTGCAGACAAACGAGGAATTTGACTCCGGGTACAATTTGCTCTCAATAATAAAAAATATCTTTTTTAAATGTACATATATACACAGTTGACTTTACAATGGAATATAATTTGAGATCAGTCCAAGTATGCATGGTGATGTTCTGGAACTCTGCCCAGTGTTCATCAGAGAAACAGCCTGGGGGTAGAACCTGTCTCTGGGGCAGCTGGTTTTAGCAGACAGCGATCTGCAGCGCCAATCTGAAGGTAAAAGAAGGCAAAAAGTTATTTGTTTCATTAGCAGAGACGCAACAGTGTCACAATTTTAGACAAATCATCACTTTCTTTTCATGTGCAAGCTAGAATTTGCACTTTTCATTACTGCTTCTAAAATAACACAAAAGCATTTATTTTTTTTTAAAAAAAGGTTAATTTTAATCTTGTTTAATAATTATTGTTAGTGTAGTTCCTTGTGTTGCCGAAGGTTACCCATTAATGACCATTATCACAAAAGCTACACTTATGCTATATGAATTTATAATTTTAGGATTTTAAATTGCTTATTGCTTATTTCTTATTTCTCTAGGTTTTTCCTTATGACAAACGTGATTGGAACTGCATTTCTTCAGTTCAGCATTTTATGTGTTTCATAATTATTAATGTTTTATTTATGTAGTTTGACATTTTCTGGTGCTATTGTTGACCGTGAGTGAGTAATATACTGTGAGTGTTTTTCTATTGAGCGACTCTGTAAAATGCCAGTGCATTACATACTTTAATCCAATGCAAAAATGCACACTTGGACAGTATGCACATGCACATGTACTCATGTACAGCATGAACAATACAAAAACATACCTGAAGTCAGATACAATGTTTATTTTTCAACATAGATTACATGCACATGCACGATAAGTTTATTGATTAGTTTTTAATTGACTGTTTAGGGTTTCTTTTGGGTTGCCTGGTCAAAAAGTTCATAAATGTGTTTCTTTACAATATTAAACAAAAACCCCAAAGAAGAGGTTAAAAGTTGAACATATGATTAAAATTCTTATTTTAATCTTTGTAATCATATCCAGACTAGCTGCTTTATTTATTTTTTTATTTTATTGCATTTTAATGTAAAAGCTATGTGAAAATGGGACACAAACATAATAAATTATGATCATAACTCTATCATGGGGTAGAGAAGAAACTAAGGAAGCGCATCTACCATTTATTAAAGCATTTTGTGGAAATAACTACGTTGTTTGGTTGAGCAGTTTCAAATCTCCCAAATGAGCTTTGGAAATTTTGGCCTGTGGAAAAATAATGATCATAGAGTGAATTTATATCCAAGCAGTTTGTTTTCCTGTGCTTTTAAACTGACAGTAAAGTATGCATTTAATTTGTAATTGCATGCATATAAGACAAATTACTCAGTCAATGCAACATTTATTTTAATACATGTAGGAAGCTTTCTTTTGGAAAATAGTCCTCACACTTCAGAGGGTTTTTGAATGATTTTCTTCCCACATGTAATCACAAATGAAAACAGGTGTTGCGAGTGGATGCATCCGGTGCATAAACATAATAACAGATCAAAGAGCTGGGTCAGGACTGGTTATTGTCTGTGTGTGGGTGCAGGAAGTCTCCATCGTGACTAATGGGTCTGTGCCTCTAATTAGAGGACCAAACACGCAAACTAATGCGCACACACACACACACACACACATAAAAAGGATGATACTAAAGCAAGGGATTATCTTCTTTGGTAAATCTAACAGGAGTAACCTTAAATTGTTTTTAATTTTGTCTGCACCTTTGAAAGGCAAAGACAGTGCTGTTGTGTTAATTCCAACTCTAGAAAGGGACGTTTGGTGGTAAATGGTTAAAACTGGCTGACTTTAGTGTTTTTACTTGAAATGGTGGGACAAACACAGTTCTGCTAGTGAGAACTGCATTCAGTAGAAGATGTTCTAGTTTTAGTGCATCTACCAAAACAAAAGTGGACTGCAGCCCTCATTTATACACCCCAACTTGCTACTCTTAAAATGTTTGTCTTGAAATTGAACAGCATTACACCTAGAATTTAGGATGCATTTTTTTCCTCTAATAAATTATAAAGACAATTACAACAGAAATGGATTAGGTAGGCATTGTCAGGATTTTACAAATATTGTTTTTAAAATGTCCACTGAAGAAAAAACTCTGAATATTCTTTAGGCGCATTCAAGTTGATGACATCACAAGAGGCGCAATAATTGAGCTGATCAGGTGGCTTTAAGAAACATTCTTTCAGAAGAGTGAAAGATTTCAACATCGAATCTGATGCATTCACATTCATTTAACACACAATATCCAATATCCTTTTCGCGGCTGTGTGTTGTGTATTGGAGCTTGTTCTTTGAAGTTGATTAAATAACAACTTACAACAAAAAGCAAAAAAATAAACTATAAAAAACCTGCACATGACATGTCTATTTAGCTATATCTTAAATGAGCTTCAGAAGTCTGGGTTGTAGTTTAAAAAAAACTTAAATCGTCCCAAGATAGGTCCCTAATAAAATTTGTTGTCTGTTTTATTGGTTGTCTCTTGTTTTGTCTCATTATTCTGTCATGGATGATTAGTCAGCAGAGGTCCTTTACAGATAACCCATGTAAGTAAGTTCTATTTTATACTGTAGTTTAATTATAGCTGTTTGCGTTAGTTGTTTCATATAGTGAAGTGATATTGGTTTGTGTTTCACTGATTCCTCACCTTCCATTTTGTAAAAGGTCTGGCTTTCTGCGCGCGCTCTCTCTCTCTAATTAGTGCGCGTGGACCTCTTAGTGAAGGTGCAGGCTTTTGCTCTTCGCTGCCGCGCGGCTCAGGAGCAGCTTGTTCAATGGAAACTTTGAAAAACACAGTAAAATATGTGCCCCTTTACTAAAATACTTTAAAGTACATGGTGCTGCCGAACTCTCCCGATGTCTGACGAGGGAGAGGAAAACGAAGGCGGTGGGAGAGCACATCTGTCGGAGTCTCCCTCGCCACCTCTCTCTGTCAGTCTTCCCCGAGGATCTCCTTCCTCTTCGCGGCCCCTGGACTTCTTCTCCTCAGCCTCTCCACTGCTTGGGGATTCGGACCCCCCTTTTCTTGCCTCCTCAGAGTGTCTTGACCCGTCCCCAGAGAGCCGGGAACTCGGGGGCTCCACACATTTCACGCCGCCAAAGTTCTGCCAGCATGCGGCGGACTCCGGGTGTATCTTTCGCTCGCGGCCGGATGTGCGTATAGATGTCGGATACGAACAGCGCGATGATCCGTTTCCCATGTGGAGAGGACGAGGCGCGGAGAGCACTGAGCGCCTTCAGCACCGTGGACAGAGACCCCACAGGGCTCCGGAGCTCTCAGACTACGCGAACCACTTCTCTGCTGAGCATATAGACACCGAGTTCAGCTCAGATACCCGGCAATCGTGAGTCTTACCTGTATTGCTTCTCACTCTAAGTCGTTATCTATTATTAAGTAAATATCTTCGAGGCCTTATGTAGTGTCCATCTGTCTATTAATTTATTAACTTTGCAGATACTAAACACTGCCATCACAAATTAAACCCTGCATTCAGAATTGTTTATCACAGATGCCAACTGCTCATGTCAACATGTTCGGTTCAGGTTTTGTGTGTGTAGATCAGGAATTCCACTGAGCCAGTTGGACATGTTGAGAGCAATGCCTTGTAATGGATCTCACATTAAGAAAAGAGTTGTTTTATTTCCTCCAAAAGCATCAGCCAGGTTCTCTGACTAGTATTTAAGCCTGCTGTGCTACTATTATTAATATGTGCTAGGGTATCATCAACAGTAATAGCTAAAGATGATAACTTGAACTATCAACCTCTCTCTGCTCTATTAAACTCACAGTATGCCAAGGTGTTTCTCCTGTATAATACCTGGAAAGAATGAATTGCAATGCAATCATGTTTGAGTGTGATTTTTGACCATTAAGCCTATTGTGACTGGCCTCCAATTAAACCAAGTGTCTCTACTTTAGTGTAATTTTTACTGTTTAACTGTGAGATAAAAGCTTAAAATTCTGAGCTGACAGTCCACTGCTCTTATGTGGAAGCGCTCCACTGAGATGTAGAGGAACATGCATAATGGCACGTAATGAAAATTTACCAGCTCATAGCTATTACCATCCGAAGTTGAGAATGAGAGGCCTCTGTATTGGCTCTTTGATCTTTCCTGGTCTGCCTCTTTGATAGTGTTGACAGTGTTCAGCTTAGTAGGTCCATTATGGAAAAGAAGCAAGTTGGCTCTCAGTAATGCCTGTAACCTGAGTGTGATCGTGCATGAGTGTTGTCCAAAAGGCAATCAAGATAGGGTGAACTGGTCTGTTTTTCATTAGCATTACATTATAAAGAAAAAATTCCCTTTGATCTCCAAAACTGCTGATTTGTTACCTTAGAAAGTCTAAATTTAGGTGTGTATTTAATTTAGCCAAAGCTGCTGAGAGTATATCATTATGCTCATGACCTATGAACTGATATATCTGCTGAGTTGAAGAATTAATGCTCATATTTTTTTTCTTTGCTCTCCTTACATTTGGCATAATTCCTCCTGTTTTTTTCTTGTTAAACTGTATCTGACCTAGCATACGTGATTGCATGCACTTATAATAAGTGAACTGGCGCTCATACCTCATAGAGTTCAGCTTTGAAAAAGGAGGCCATTCCGAGCAATTAACATCTGGTTATATAGTTTTATTCATGATAGATGTAATTAAAAACAGGTGACAAAAAATGTACTGGAAGGGATGATTAAACATGAACAATAAGAGGACAAATAAGTAAAAATTTATAAAGCTTTTGCATTTATATTTTAAGATATAAAACACAATAATTTGATTCTTTTCAGTTGTCAGTAAAGTTTAAATACAATCTTAGAAGAAGAGCAACACGTGACATTTTGAACTTTGCCATTGTTTATTTTATAAAACCTAGGACAAAGTGCAAAACAGCTGAAAGTATTCTAATCACAAGAGAGTTTGTATAATTTAGAAGCAAAAACTTATAGTCTCCTTATTCTTTAGGCTGTATGGGTATTATCTATCTGAATTGATCATTTGGTGCCAAATTATTCAGGTTGAAGATTTGTAACACCTTGATTTGTTTTATTTTATATTTTTGCTGTGGATCCATTCTGTTGCACATTTGCTTATGTGTTTGGGATCATTGCCTTGCCTCATAACCACATGTCAACCTAACCTGAACAGATTTTCCGCAGTTTAGAGCCTACAAAAATGTGATAGACAGAGGACTTCCCGGTGGATTGAGCAACTGCGTTATTGAGGTCCTGTGGTTGTGAAATAAAAGCCAAGTCCTCATTGCATTATAAGTCTTGTGTCTTGTCCAAATGCATCTTTATAAGTTAAGATTTCATATCTACACTGCCAATGAGGCAGTACATTAAAAATGAATGAGCTTGAAACACCAATTTAATTCACCTCTCAACCAGAATAAACACCCATTCATTGTTTTGATTTGACAGAGTATGATTCAATGCAGTATGATAGAGGACTCTCCCAATGCACTCACATTGTATGCTTCACAGCCTTATCATTAGCCTTTCATGTGTGAGACCTCTCAGACAAGCTTCCGTTTCTCAGTCAGTTTTTTCTCAGTGTGTCAGTGTGTTGATTTTTAACCAAAGTGTCTGAGACTTAGATTTTGGATATTTTGTGAATTCTACTTTTTTTTTTCTCATTTCGGAATCATAAGCTTACATTTGTTTTGACATGGCCTGAACGTTGTGTATAGACTGCTAAAGCCCTCTGCTTTCATACTGTCACATTTAGTGATGTGTAACTAAATCAGTGGCATGTGATTATAGCATATTATTATCTGACATCTATTTTATTGTTTGTGTTAGCAGTAAAGGTGGGCTTATAGTTTGCTCTCTGCTTTTGCATTTTAGTCAAGATAAAACAATGACATGTTCTCATATATCATTTGTTCTTCATCTAAAGTTTTAGTAACCTAATTTATAGACCTAGTGAAGCTCAAACGTTTTTTATTATTATCGTCTTATTCTTTAACATAAATTTTACTCTGTAGGAAAAAAGATCATGTTCTTCTTCCATTCATTTCCATCCAATATGTCTCAGATTATGGGTTAACTGCCAGAAAAATGCAATCAGTATGATTACCAGATATCACATGGAGTGAAATGGATCATGTGCTTTACACCAAAATCAAGCAAGAAATACATTTTCAGGTTGATCTGATTGGTAAATCTACTTCCATTATTCACACTTTGAACAAAGTTTTTAAATAATACATAATTCCCTCAAACTATGAGTGCACATAATTCAGTAAAGTATATAGGGTAATTGTCTAAAATATGTCATCTTGTTTAAAAAAGTTCAAAATCCCTTTTCCTTTTCTCACAGTTTTGCATCGGACAGCACACTGTATCACACATATATCGTCATCTCAATATCAGTGTGTGCAATATTCATATCACAAAGCATTGCTTAGAGTGCAATAATTGTTGGCTAACATATTCCAATTGTTATGAACCTGCATTTTACATGCTAATGCAAATATTTAGTCTCACCGCCTCAGATGATCACACCGGACACAAATGACTTTGGCAAAAATGCTAAACGTCACAGATGGGAAAGAGAGGAAAGAAAAAAATAGGCACATATTGCTACTGATATCATCGTCACAATGATATCGTGCAGCTATACTGAGATGCTTTTTATCATTGAAAAATTGTTAGGAGCAATGCTTCAAAGCCCCTCCCTGGATAAATTGCTAGACTTACAGCCAAATGTTAGTGTCTAAATTTAATATTACACGTATAGTAAAATATTTTGTACAAAATGAAATTGAACAGAAAAAATTGCAAAACGTTGCCCTTATAGATAAAGAATCCAGCACTCTAGATCAGTTTTTACGCCCCAATGATTCTCTGTTTTGTTAGGTTCAGTCAATTTCTCTTTAACATACATTTACATGTTTTATGCTGGTGGACAGGACAAGTCAAATAATGGTTCATGAATTTTACACATATGGTCAACAAAAAGGCAACTCATAATGTAATGTAATGATGCAATAACATATGGTCTTATGTGGTTCTTTAGAAAAAGCAGTGGGAGCTTATGTTTCTGTGTGAGACAATTCTGTACCTTTTTTCTAAAAATTATAAAGCTGCTCCCTTTTATCCCATTTGAGGTGCATCCCTGTGAAATGTGTAAATATGATCATGCTATGTTGTACATAAGTAATGTAAACAATCCCTCTTTTAGAGAGCAATCTGTTTTTTCGTCCCAGAAGCACACGGAGAGTTTCTATCCATCTATCTGTCTCCATCGTGTGTGCCTCATGTTGTCAGCAGTGATGTAATTCAACACTGAAATGATTCAAATAAATTCTATTTCAAGACCAAATCACAAACAATCACAGCTGGATGGAGAACAAGATAAAAAGAGATGGGAAAAGACAATTTATTACTTGACTATAAGGTTATCCGAATGGGCTGGCAGCCAGACTGCCTTTCTGTTTATGAAGAATCTTCTTAATGCTAAAAAATGCAGCAGGTGGTTTGATGCTGCCACCATCAACTGTAGTCTAACTCAAAAGCCATATACACAACTACTGATTTCCATGAAGCATCATAAATGATTTACATTAAATGTTGCAGATGATGTATGAGATGTTGACATTAAACGTGGATAGTCTAACAGCTTGAATGTATGAGGAATGAAGAAGAAAGATTTGTTTCCCTCTCATAGTGAATGACAACCTGATATTTTGATCGTGTAAATGAAAAATTAAAACATTGCTGACCTTTTGTATTGTTTAATCACACGCATACAAGCACAAACATCCACACACACACACACACACACACACATACACACACACTAAAACATGCACATGGGAGTTGGCATAGTGTGCTCTCTTCATTTTCTCAGCCTCACTTACGTAGAAACCCCCGGGTGAATACATCTGGCATGAACAGGTTTCCATTTTCACCTTCTGCTTCAATGTCCTGCTTTCTGCACACACACACACACACACACACACACACACACACACACACACACTCAGACGTGAGCACGCACACACACAGTGAAAAAGGGACAAATGGCAGAAAATACAAGCTTGTAATTTAGCAATGCTTGTTTTGAAACTGGACCTTCAGGCAACTATGCAGATATTAATGTTATAATAATACCCGAATTATGTTGCAAACGTTTAGCTGTTTTTATGTGAAAACAATAAATGTTAAAAGTGCAGGTTTCTAATCATTCAAGTTTATACTTGTAGTAGTTTAGTTTGCTTTTATGTCCTCTGTATAACAAAGGAGGACACTGTGTAAGACTTGTATTAGAGAAGTTTTTCTTTTTATACACATGATGATGGATGAATCCCAGTTCCCTGAGCAGGGAATCTGGAGATCACTGAGTCATGGAGTTAGTTTGTCAGGCCATGGCCAGTTGAACTGACAACATTGTTTCAGTCATGCCAGTCAGAGCTCTTGGCAGCAGGGAGCTTTGACCTTTTCAGATTTAGCAGCAGTTTGCAGCTTTTTGTTGCTGTTTTGGCCCTTTCTCTGAGATCAGGACAGAAATCTCTGTTAAACACGGCCAACATCTAAATCCACATGAAGAGAAAATACTCCGTTTTGGTTTAATGTTTATAGTTTATCGTAGCTGATGACACTTGTTGTTCTTCTAGTCTCTGACTCTGACTGCTCAATCCCAAAATCTGATGTCTTAAACACCATCTTCCCCTTCTTTTTGCGTCTTCATTCTACTAAGTACTGCTTTTAATGAATTCTCTGTTTCCATCTTTTTCCTGCTCCCAGGGTAGAGGCCATGCATCGCCGGCACACTACGCTGAGGGAAAAGGGGCGTCGTCAGGCAGTGCGGGGTCCTGCCTACATGTTTAATGAGCGCGGTTCCGCTCTCACTGCAGAGGAGGAACGCTTTTTAGATGCTGCAGAGTATGGAAACATTCCTGTGGTGCGCAAAATGCTAGAAGAGTCCAAAACACTGAACTTCAATTGTGTGGACTACATGGGCCAGAATGCTCTACAACTGGCAGTGGGCAATGAACACCTGGAAGTGACTGAGCTGCTGCTGAAAAAGGATGGTCTGGCAAGGATCGGGGACGGCCTGCTTCTGGCCATCTCCAAAGGCTATGTCCGAATAGTCGAGGCCATTCTCGCCCATCCCGCTTTTGGTGGAGGTCTTCGTCTCGCTTTGAGCCCTCTAGAGCAAGAGATGCGAGATGATGACTTTTATGCATACGATGAGGATGGAACCCGCTTCTCGCATGACATCACACCCATCATTTTGGCAGCTCACTGCCAAGAGTATGAGATTGTTCACATCCTTTTGACAAAGGGGGCCCGCATAGAAAGGCCTCATGACTACTTCTGCAAATGCTCAGAATGTGTGGAGAAACAGAAAAAGGACTCCTTCAGTCACTCACGCTCCAGGATGAATGCATACAAGGGTCTGGCCAGTGCAGCTTACCTGTCGCTCAGCAGTGAGGACCCTGTGCTCACAGCTCTTGAGCTCAGCAATGAACTGGCAAGACTCGCCAACATCGAAACAGAGTTTAAGGTGAGGCGACTGATGTGTTTACATCTTTAACTCCTTTGTAAAGATGTGATGATTCTCCATAGAACATACAGCACCTTTATCTTTTTCATAGTTTTTCAGGCTACAACCACAACATGAGATTCTTTTATTGAGATTTTATGTAATAGACCAACACAAAGCAGCACACAATTATGAAGTGAAAAGAAAAATATAAAAAAAAAATTACAGATAAAAATCTTACAAGCATGGCCTTCATATGTATTTAGCTCTCTGAGTCAATACTTTGTAGAAGCAATGTTCTCTGCAATTATAATCTTTTGGGGTATGTATTCCAGTTTTGCAAAACTAGACTGGATTTTTTTTTACGCATTTTACTTTGCAACATCCCTTTAAGCTTGAATAGATTGGTTGAGAGCATTTGTGAACTTCAAGCTTCAAGTATTGCGTTAGATTATCATCTAGAATTAGGTCTAGGCCATTCTAACACATGAATACACTTTGATCTAGACTGTTCCACTGTAGCTTTATGATTAGAGTCGTCCTGCTGGTAACCCTCAATAAAGTTTAATTTTGTTCTTATCTTCTTTAACCTGTTTGCATAACCTCCCTTGCATGGCTTGTTGCAAACTGCAGAATGAGATTCTTATTTTCATCCTTTCAAAAATTAAACACCTTGCCAGTCTTCCATATAGGCCAGATTTGTGGGGTGCATGACTGATATTTATCCCAACAACATTCTCCCCTACCTGAATTGTGGATCTCATTTAGGAGATTGTGCAGGATCTTATTTTGCTGTAAATGAGTAAGAGGAGCTGAATGCAAATACATGGCTCACTTTGCACAAAATGTCTAAAACCAGTTTTCCTTCCAATTCACAATTATGCACTATTTGGTGCTGGTCTGTCTAATGTTGTGATTATTATTATGGATATATTATTTAATAATAACATTTTAATATTTTATTAAAGAATAGTTCAGTTGGTTCAGAGTTGTCCGTTGAATACCAGTCCAATAAGGCGGTGGTATTAGGACAATAAAGAAAGGTGTGAGCCAAGCTCTGACATTACTGAACAGCAAAACTCTGTACACATATGGAATAAATTCACACAATTTTCTAAAATACAAGAATTTATTAACAAAAATAAGTCAACTTAAAGTCAAACATATTTCCATCAACAAACTCTTTCCCATAGTAGAACAATCCAACTAAACTACCAAGCAGAATGAAAGAATAAAGAAGACCAACTATGCACAATATGAACAAGTGAATCAAAGATGATTAAAAACCATGGACAATAAAGTTATGCCATTACCATTACCATTTAATGTTATTTATGCTTGAGAGCCAAGGATTATCTTGAAGAATCTGGAAATTAAGTTAAGTTAGTCTTGGAACTAACTTAGAAAATAATTGGTATAACCTTTAAACAAACATTCACAATGCAAGATCAGATAAAAAATTATTTCATTAAAATAATTTTTCAAAGAAGGATTTGCTGAATAAAACCAACCACCTTCTGGATGACCAATTCTCAATGGTGTTTAATTAGCTGCCGTTATTTAATACAATAATATTTAAGGAAATATTATTAAGGAAATATTAAAATAATATTTAAGGAAATATGTTGATTATCTTGAATAAGAACCAAACTTTTCTGGATAAATTATTCTTAATGGTGTTTAATTAGCTATCACATTTAGTAGACTAATATTTAGGTAAATATAAATTTTTTTGATTGGAAACTAACAACCTTTCTGGATAAATAATTCTTAACTTGGTGATGACAAAGCCTGCGGGCTTATAAAATGACGGTCATAAGTCACGTGTTACCTTAGCCTTTAGTGGTTGATGCTAAGAAAAGAAAGCTTGTAGCTCTTTAAAGTCAAACATGTATCTTTAAAATACCGTCAATAAAAGGTTCAAAATGCATAAACGTTGACGGTGCGTTATGGCCGCTCTGTGTTTAAAAATCACCCTTTAAATAAAGTTGTCTTAACTTTACAAACACAACACAGAACACATCATTAGTTGAGCAGCTAGTCTGCTATCACTTAGCTGAGTTTTCTTAACACAAAGAAAAAACAAACGTCAAAAAAAAAAAAAAAAACATTATTTAGATTATTTCATTCTAAACTAATCTTCTCTGCTCAAACACTACCTCTTACGTGAACCGTTCTGGAGACACGGTTTCCTGGGCGACGAGTTGAGAAGCAAAACTGTCCCGGTAATCCACGTGTAGGCATTGAAGGGACTAGCATTGCAGCTAATCTCAGTAGCTGTAAGGGGTTGGCTGTTTAAGCTGGCCCGGCCAAACTGTACAACAAAGGCACGTTGCGGCACCTTCAGTGGGGGGTAATTCTCACTACCTGGGCATGCACACAGGAACACGTGCAATGCTGCGGTCGTGATGCCTTATCTTCAGGCCGTGGGGAAAAATCCGCTTGGGTTAGGGCTGCTTCTGGAGGCCTCAGAAGATTATTACACTCTTTTTATGAATGATTGCTGGATACTCGAACAGCAAATCATTAGTTAACTTTGTAGCATTAGATCTGCATGATCATGGTCACTTTTGGATCCAAGGATTCTTCAAAGTAGAAGCCTTACTCGCCCTCAAGTTTCAAGGCTTTCAGCTGGCATGTGCTCTGGTCCCTTCATTAGCCGCAGTCCGCAGCCGGAATGAGACCGAGCACAGGGGTAAAGGTGCTCTTAGGTCAGTTATTCCCGCTCTGACTCCTCCTCTTCCTGGGCTGTGTTAGGAATAGGTTAGCGTGATCTTGAAAGGTGCAGACACTCATACAGGAGTTCGATGATGTATATTTCAGAGTCCATGTTCATCCATGGCTGGGGTCCCAACACTAAAAAGATTTTAATGAAACATGTATTTTAGAAAGCAAAGTGAAATGTGCTATTGTATGTTATGTGCATAAACCAGATTTCATTGCTTTGATAAATTCTGCCACTGCAAGTGTCAAGCTGACAAAAGCTCTATAAAGCAGTCATTTTATGAATTTCATAGTTGCCCAACGTTTGAAATCACAGTATTAGTTGAGTTCCCATATAATACTAAAGGAAAATGTTTTACACTGGACTCAGTCTGTTTTTCAGCCTACTGCTGCCAATGACTGGATTTAATCATCAGGCTCTCATCTTTAATGGATTTCCTACTGCAGTCCTATCATTTCATTTCTCTTAATAACTACTTTTGTCCAATTCAGTCTCATCTTAGGTGAAATAAAAATTGTAAATTGCATCTTAACACTTGATTAAACTATTAAAGATTCATGATTGTGTGAGTGTGTGGGTATTTATATATTTATATTCACAGGGTCATGCTTGGGTGTTGGAGAAAACGTATGTTTTTAACAGATGAAAATATTTCAAACATATCCTGAAACTATAGAGAATGTTAAAGAAATAAATTATATAAACCTTTTGTGCTTTCATCTCTCCAGAAGCAAGTTCATCAGTTTTGAGCTGGGGGCAAAACATGTTTTAAGCTATAAAGCAGGTGGCCCTGTTTTAAGCCAGAGCTGGAGTTACAGAGCTGCCTGATTCCATCCTGTGCCTGATACTTAGACACATATTTTTACCTGACCCACATAAGTAAGCATGGACATAAAATCCACATAGCAAATGAAATATACTCACAGATAAAAGCTAAATACATACTTTCTAAAAAGATACCTTCTAGATGATTATGTCTAACCATTATAATGATTGCAATAGTTTGGATTGAAAAACACTACCTTGTGTTGCCCTGCGATGGACTGGCGACCTGTCCAGGGTGTACCCTGCCTCCCGCCCGTAGACGGCTGAAGATAGGCACCAGCTCCCCTGTGACGCCATCTTTTGACTACCTTTGTGTTTGATATGCAGCCTTTCTGCTTGTCATTCTGTTTCCCATCTCCCAAAAAATAATGAGAGGGGCTCACCTGAGGGACCAGGGTTGTGTTAGGACTTATCTGTCTCATTACCATCTCATTACCATCCCTGTGTCTTCTCTCTTTATTTATCTCCCCGTCTCCCGTCACATTATCTCCTCATTGTTTTAAAGCATCAAATGTCTGCTCAGTTTCCTAACAGCATTAGTCTATCAATTTTACATGGGGAAATTACATGTGACAAATAAAGGTTTATAAATAGTCTAATGAGAAACTGATTAAACCATATCATACCCTTCTTAATGGGACTAAAGACACAGACATACAGTGAAATGGTTTTGTCATCTCTAGGCCCCATTTACACCAGATTAAGACAACCCTACATTCTCAAATACCTCTAAAGAAATCCATTGTGAAGACAAGCACAGAACCAATGTGCTCTTTTTACTCAATAGTTTCCCTGCTTCCTTCTTGGCCATTCTATCACAGTGTTGACACCTTTGTATCACATTTTTACCAATATCCTTTACATTCAGCATAATTTCGCTATAAATATAGGAGATTTCTGCACCTAGACCATCAGTTTCAGCCTTTCTGTAAAAGTAGAAACACTCAAAGTATTATTAGCTTTTTGGTAGCATTAGAGGATGGCTCCTCTTTGACATCATGACAAATACAGTTAAGCTCAAACATATTCATACCCCTGGCAGATTTAAAATTTAAATGTTTAAATTTGAAAAACCTGTTTATTCTGACTGGAAGTAATATTGACATTTGGCACAGCCAGAGTCGTGATTTGAATCCAACAGAGAATCTGATATGGGAGCTGAAGATTATGATGATGATAAGGAGGCCTTCCAACCTGAAAGACTTGAAATGCATTGCAAAAGATGAACTGACAAAAAATACCAGTGCAAAAAAGAGAAAAGCTGGTCAGCAATTATAAGAAGTACTTTATTGCTGTAAGGCCAGTAAAGATTTTGTTGAAGAAAGGTATTTGCAATCTGAAACATGCCATTTTCACAGAAACATAAATAAAAACTAATATATACAAGTTTGTATTGTTATTAGATTATTATATATTGAGAAATGCATTTGTCGTTTCAGTCATTCAGTCATTCATCTTCTATACGAGAGGCAGGCTGCACCCTGGACAGGTTGCCAGTCCCAGACCCACAGGACAAACAACCATGCACACACCCATTCACACCTAAGGGCAATTTAGAGAGACCAGTTAACCTAATTTGCACGGGGAGAACATGCAAATTCCATGTAGAAAGACCCTTGGCCGGGAGTTGAACCCAGGACCTTCTTGCTGCAAGGCAACAGTGGCAGCAACTCTGCAGCTGTGCAGCCCCCTTAATAAGTAAATAAATAAGCCCTGCAAGTAGGAGAGAACGTACAAATATATACTCTTTTCATGTTGGAAGCTGGAAATTGCATATCTAAATAAGATACTGGTACCAGGTGCTCCAAATCTGTTTGGATGCTGCAATCAAGCTATGCCATCAGCTCCTGTTTCACCTCAGAGCTACACAGATGCATAATCATAATCACAGCATACACACAACCAGCACAGCTGTCACATTTAAGACTTGAAGGACAGCTTGTGCTTAAGACCTTTTTTGATTTTAAAAGCCTCTAAATTTACATCATCAAAGCCCAACATTATTGTTTCCCTATTGTTTTATTTCTTGTGTGGGTGAAACTTTGCTTAAGTTTAAGTAGTCAATACTGTTGCCCATTTCATAAATACAGAAAGGCACAGGCCTATACCTGAGTTGTCTTGAAACAAGCACATGTTTATTAGCAACAGTTTTTTTTTTATTCATGTGTGAGTAATGGTTGTTCTGGGTTTAATCTATGCAAAAGCAGAGAAGAACTTACTTTAAATGAAAGGCGGCACCTGTGCTTGTCCTTTTCTTTAAGGAGGAAATGTATTTCATGACAGATGCCTGATTTGCAACACAAAGTAAATGGTTATGATGTTCTCAGTGTACATGTTCCTAAAAAGTACACAGCTATGGGAGAAATCACCTTCTCTACCACCTATGGCAAAATACCCAACATCACAAAAGGCTGAAATGAATTTTTTTTATGTCACACATTAAATGAATATGTGAGTACAGCTACCGGCACCAGAACCTGTCACAGCAACTCAACATTTATTATCACACATCCTACTTTTCAAGACAAGCTATCAATTTTTGCATAGGAGCCTCTGGACAAATGAACCTCCAACCCCATTTTTTTAAGAAAGTGCAGTGGGGAGGGAGTAATTTCCTTTATTCGGGTTTGACTTTCTGTTTTTATTAATTTAGCTTATTTTATTGTTAAAAGAATCAGAGCTAAACACATAGAAGATGATTAAAAGAGCTTAACACCAAGTAAAGTGAATTTTTTTTTCTGA